>PVJC01018132.1:0-31696 GCA_004026665.1 Murina feae | reverse complement strand
AGAGAGAGAGAGAGAGAGAGAGAGAGAGAGAGAGAGAGAGGGGCCCTGCCAACCATTCCGTCTTGGAAGATGAGGCAGATGGGACTTGCACTGCAGACATCCAATATAACACATGGAGCAGGTTCATAGGGGAAGATGAAGGTTGCAGTGCCTGCAGGATGTCCAGCTGTTTGTGTGTGCAACAGGCAGTTGGAACAGAGATCTGGACCTCAAGAGAGAGGCTGAGGATGGAGACGCTGCTCTGGGAGGCACTCACATGGAGGCGTTGGTCCACACCACAGGGGTGAGTACGACCACCTCCCCAGAGAGCCTGGGGAGTCAAAGGAAGAAAGGGCAACTCAGGGATGGCCAGAGACGGGAGAGACTGGCCAACAGATAGAGAAAGAACAGAAGGGGGAAGAGACTGTCAAACTGTAGCAGGAAGCAGGCAGCCGCGCCTGCTTGACAGGGAAGTCAAGGCAGGTCACCAAATTTGGCAACTAGGAGGGCTATGTTTCCTCAGCACAGTCTCAGTGAGGGTAGCTCGCCCACCACGGTTTCAGGTATTAATAGGATAATAAAGGGAAGGAGAGAGAGCAGTTAGGAAGGGAAGGAAAGGTCAGGGGTTATAAATATTTGTGTATTTTTAAATTATATATGTTTTTTAAAAAATTCTCACCTGAGGGTATTTTTCCACTGATTTTTAGGGAGAGTGGAAGAGAGAGGGAAAGAGAGAGAAATATTGATGTGAGAGAAGCATTGATTGGTTGCCTCCTGCACGCACCTTGGAGCTTATAACGGAGGTACATGCTCTTGACTGAAATCAAACCCAGGACCCTTCAGTCTGCAGGCCGATGCACTATCCACTGGCTAGGGCAGGGGCTATATTTTTTAATGCTCAAATATACAGGAGAGCAAAGATAAGGATGAGAACAGGCTCCTGGGGAGGTGGGAAGCAGTAAGCAGTGCACTCTAGAAAACTACAGGGAGGGACAGGGTCTGTGCAGGCTGGCTAAGCTGGTGAAGGGACATTCATGCCAGATGATTCTGATGTTCTTGGTTAGAAGGGAGCAGGAAGGTAACATCAGCTGGGAGGTAAGAAAGGGCAAAGCTCAAAGGCTTTAAGTAGTTCTAAACCTTCCTAATGCCACGACCCTTTAATACAGTTCCTCATGTTGTGACCCAACCATAAAATTATTTTCGTTGCTACTTCATAACTGCAATGTTGCTACTGTTATGAATCGTAATGCAAATATCTGATATACAGGATGGTCTTAGGCGACCCCTGTGAAAGGGTCGTTCAACCCCCAAAGGGCTCGCGACCCATAGGTTGAGAACCACTGCTTTAAGGAATCTTAGGCCCGGCTGGTGTGGCTCAGTGATTGTCAACCTATGAACCAGGAGGTCTCGGTTCGATTCCCAGTCAGGGCACATGCCCGGGTTGCAGGCTCAGTCCCCAATGAGGGCTGTGCAGGAGCCAGCTTATTGATGATTCTCTCTCTGTTGATGTTTCCATCTCTTTCTCCCTCTCCCTGCCTCTCCAAAGTCAACAAAAAATATATATATTTTTTATAAAAAGTCATCTTAGTTTCCAAGTTGGAAACCTGCTCCCTGCTTCCAGGTTTCTCAGACCTTGGTCAGCTGTTTATTCCATCTCTGCCTCCTGCCCGAGTTCCACAAGCTCATGCCCACTGCCCGGCTCCCCTGCAGCTCCTGCTGGGCTTCCCCAGCGGCTCACCCTCTCTGTGTAGACTCAGCCTGTTGCTCACACCTGTTCCCTCCTGCAGTGCCTGCTATGGCTGGCCAGCTCAGCCTCCACCTAAGCCACCTACAACCCACAGAGCCCTGGGCCAATCCCAGCAGTCCCCGACATGACTCTCTCTCCCATCTTTCTAAAACTCTGTTCGGCATCTAAGCAACTCCCACCTTCCTCTCAACCGATCAGTGCCCCCAAGATCCTATAGGCACTCTCCATTGCCAGAGAAGGCAATTCAGCTGTGGGCTAAAGACTGGCCACCGACCTATTGAATTTGGCCTGCATAACGTTTTAACAAAAATTGAATCTATCTAGTCACACGTGCCACGCTTTTTAGGAAGATGCTTCAGCTGGTAATACGGAAGAAAGGAATGTGTTGAGATACTTAACACATCCATCACCTCACATAGTTAATTCTGTTTATTTTGTTGTTTTTGCATCATACCCACCTCAGGCCCAATTCACAAACACAAGATGGCCACCTGCTCTCCGCAGGTGTTTGACAATCTTAGGATTCAAGGCCTTAATCAGCTCCAGAACGCCTCTCAAACCACATTGCATTATGCAAATCACTTATTCCAGAAGCCAGCATGCCCTGTCCCCTCTTTACAATCCTGGCCTTGGTCAGGGCTCCCTAGCTATGTGCATGCCTGTCTCCCACCCGGCCTCTCCTGTCTGCATGCCCTCTCCTCTGCACTTGTCATACTAAGATCTGGCAATCCTACCTCTTCAAGGAGGCCTCTAGAGACCACAGCATGTTTTGCCTGGACTCCCCTCACTTTGTGGTAGGAAGTTAGACAGACATGAGCAGAGCCAGGATGGTGGGTCAGTGTCACCAGGGTGGAAAGCCCCAGGAGCCTACCAATGGACAACTGAGGGTGGAACCTTGACCCCAGGGTGACTTTTCATCCCCTAGCATATTGCTGATCTTGACGTTTGGACCCCCTGACTTTTTCCTCCCCAGAGATAACATCTGGGCCTCAGTTGTATTTCAGCTCCAGGCCCAGAAAAGCAGCAAAATTAGACCAGCGACCCCATCCATGGTTGACCTCAAGACCAGCTGCTTTGAATAATGACCCCCTGCCTTGGCCAACCAATCAATCTGGGAGACCGCAACTCTGAAAGGACACACCTGGAAAATTGCTGAATAGTCTACTGAAATCTTCCCTTGGAATCGCCCCTAAAATTTCTGCCCTTAAACCCTTTAGGATGGAGAACCCAGTAGCTCTCACCGTGGGGAGCATACCTGTACCTTTGCCTTCCCCTCCCCCTTCCTCATCCTCTTCCCTCTCTCTCCCTGCCCAGGGCATTACCATTAGCTTCCTCACTCCCCAGCCCCACAGGCCCTCCCTTTACCTCTGTAAGTTGTTTACTAAGCCCATTTATCCTAGGAATTACTTTTTCTACCGCTGTGACTTACCAAATAAATGTGCTCTTGTTTGGGTCTTGGCTCTGAATTCTTTCCCAGCGGGAAGTCAAGTACCAAGGTTGCTGAACCTATTGCCAGTCTGACTCCATGGGTCTAACACCTGGTGGCGTCCCGATGCCTACCACTTGACACTTGTGTACATTTCTTTGTTATCTTTTCTTTTTGGTAAGTTGCCTATTTCCTCAGATAAGTCTTTAAAAAGAATCCCTTATAAGTTGTAGATACAAAAGGCCACATGGAGCAGATCTGCCTCTGAGTAATCTGTCTCGCACATGAGCCAACCACTGACTCATAGACCTCAGTCGCCTCCTGAGAACCGTAAAACAGCAGAATGAGCACAGATGCAGAGGCTTCGGGGCAGAGGCCGCATCTTTAGTTTGTATACTGCCTAAAACCTGGTAGGTAACTCCATAAATGTTTATGATGAATAAGTACAAAAAGCAGAAATCTCTTCTTGTTCCGAAAACATTGAGGCTAAAATGGTCCCACTGGTGGGCAGTAAAGTCTGACTTGATGGAAACAAACAATCCCTGTTGTGAACCATTGTCATATGACTTGCACCAGGCTAGAAGGGACAGCCTCTAGAGCAGTGGTCCTCACCTTCCTAATGCCTCGACCCTTTAATACAGTTCTTCATGTTGTGGTAACCTCCAACCATAAAATTATTTTCGTTGCTACTTCATAACTGTAATGTTGCTACTGTTATGAATTGTAATGTAAATATCTGATATGCAGGATGGGTCTTAGGCGACCCCTGTGAAAGGGTCGTTCGACCCCCAAAGGGGTCGCGACCCACAGGTTGAGAACTGCTGCACTAGAAGAAGCAGGAACTAGGAAGACCAGAGCTCTGGCCACACACTAGCAAGGATTTACAAGGTGACCCTGGGCAAATCTCTCAACAGCTATTGATTCTTCAACGTAATGGGATCCTTCCTCCTCACACTCTGCAATCATAATAACCATACGGTGGGGAGGGAGAGCGGGTGGCTGGACCAGAGGGACAACTCTCAGAACAGGGAGAAGGGCTGCTCACCTGTGGTGTCTCCAGCCAACACTTCGGGTTTGCCTGCCCTTTCTCCAGGCTTCTCTGTAGATCCCTGGGTCTGTGACAGCCTGGGATTCCAGTAAACACCCTTTACTATTCCCACCCAACCTATGTGCTTTAGCTACATACTAGATGTACAGTCCCCAGTGGATATTTTATAAGTATAAACAATATTAGCATGGATTTGATAAAATTCTACCAAAGGATCAGCACACACCAGGCTATTCCAGGTGTTAGCCTGGAGGTGTGACAGGTAATAATCCCATTCTCCTTTGGCAGAAATGGAGGCCTTAGGAGAAGGCATTCCCGAGTTCTGGAACCTTAAGCCTCTCAGAAGCCTGGGTGTTGGCAGCAGGGTTGGACATCACTGGGTAATGGAACTTCTCTGCTAAGTGACAATCCAGAGAAAGACAAACACTATAATACTATCTCTTATATGTGGAGTTCAAAGCAAAGAAAGAAGCCAATTTCAAAGAAATGGAATGAAAATCCCTGTAGGAGTTTGAGGATACTGATAGGTTGAGAGGAAGGTGGAAGTTGCTAAATGCAGAGTGGTGGTTGTCAGGGTTGAGGGGAGGGGAAATGGGAGATGCAGGTCAAAGAACACAACATTTCAGTTATAAATTCTGAGGATCTAATGTACAAAATAATGAGCATGGTTAATAATATGATACTGTTTACCTGCAAGTTGCTGAGAGTACATAGTAAATATTCTCACCACAAAAGCAACAACAAAATAAACAGAATTAACTATGGGAGGTGATGGATGTGTTAATTATCTTAGTCTTGGTAATCTTTCCACATTGTACATGTATATCAAATCATCATGCTGTTCACTTTAAATATACACAACTAGAGGCCCGGTGCACAAAATTCATGCATGGGAGGGGGGCTGTCCCTCAGCCCAGCCTACATCCTCTCCAATCTGGGACATCTCTCTCACAATCCAGGACTGCTGGTTCCCAGCTGCTCTCCTGCCTGCCTGCCTGCCTGATTGCCCCTAACCGCTTCTGCCTGCCAGCCTGATCACCCCCTAACCACTCCCTGCCAGTCTGATCAATGTTTAACTGCTCCCCTGCCAACACAATTGCCCCTAACTGCTCTCCCCTGCCAGCCCAGTCACCACTAACTGCCCTTCCCTGCCGGCCTGGGTGCCCCTCAACTGACCTCCCCTGCAGGCCTAGTCACCCCCAACTGCCCTCCCTTGCAGGCCTGGTCCCTCCCAATTGCCCTCCTCTGCTGGCCTGATCATCCACAACTGCCCTCTCCTGCCGGCCATCTTGTGTCCACATGGGGGCAGCCATCTTGTGTGTTGAAGTGATGGTCAATTTGCATATTACCTGTTTATTATATAGGATTATACCTACCAATTATTTCCAGGGAGGAGGGGGGAGAGATAGAATTTGAGAAGTGTTTATTTACCCTGCACCCAGGCAATATGGTATTCAATCATTGTCCCAGCTGAAGAGAGAGTTTCAAGTTTCTGAAGAGAAGAAAAGCTAGAAAGAAAGTTCTGTTGGAGGAAGTGTGATTGGAGTGGACCGAGAGGAGCAGGACTGAAGGGGCGTGTGGAGGAAATGGAAGGAAGAAAGCAGAGCAGTGATTACGCTGGAAACGAGGATGGCGATTTGGAAAAATGACTTCTGCACTGACTCACCGGGAGGCATCTGCAACCACGAAGCAGGAAAAAGAAGAACCAGAGCCAGGCATGAGATAAAGGGCTACAGACAGCAGATGAGAGGCTGGGACAGAACTAAACCCGTGGGGTGGAAGCTGTCAGCAAATGGAGACAATCTGAAAAGGTGGGATGTGATGGCGGGCAACAGTGGGTTTTTTTTGTTTGTTTGTTTTAATTTGAAGCCGTCTTCCCTCTAACATTGGACACTGAGGTTTCTCAATCACTGCCCTCCCTTTCAGAATAGAGGGGTCTGTCACGCAGAATCGCAAGGAGCAGCGATTGGGAGGAGGGTATGTTTGCACTCACTCATTCACAGTTTGCCCTGGAATAAATGCCTCTCTCTCTCCAGGCCCTTGTCCCTGCTGCAATGTCCTGAAGCACACAAAGGTGCTCCTTGGATTCGCTGTTTCAAGACAAAAGTCTAAACACCCTGGGCTCAGTGTGCTCAGGATTGGTGCCTGGGCGGCTTGACTGTGAAAAGAATGAGACATTCTGACATGCCTGCAGAGCAACAAGACAGCTCCTGTGTGCCAACAATCTGATCGTCTCACTCAGCACTTCTTAAGGCAAAGCTTTCACTTTTTTTTTGTTTTTTAACAGATATCTGATTACTAAGGCATGCAAGGCAGCAAACACTGAAAGCAGGCTTCTGTGATACGGAAGCCACTGTAAGTCCACAAAGGCTGAAAGCAAATGTTCAGAATTCCCAGGGGCTCTGGTTAGCATCTTTGGACTCCTGGTTTCTGCATGTGTGTGCATGTGTGCACATGTGCATGTGTGTGTACCCCCTCCCTTTTTTAACTGGAGCAAGGACAGTTCATTGATGGTCAGAAACAGAAATTTAAGTATAAAAGTGTAGGTTCTGGATCCTATTCTGTTCTGACAAAGGTTAAATTTCCAATCCTAGTAGAGATGGTAGCAGTGCCTGACTAAGCATCCTGGTAGGAGGCATGAGCAAGATGAGGACAGTTTCTCATGTGGACTGTCACACAGTTCTGCACACAGGTGTTGGTGCTGTGTTATGAGATTTTTATTAAGCTAACACTTGACAGTCAGGGTCTTCCTTATAATTTTTCATTCATAAATGTTGCAAAAGTGAAATGAATTATTAATGCAAAGATCATCTGTCAGAGACTGGAATCATTAACAGAATTTCACTGGGGGGTAGGGGTAGTGGTGACCACATGTTTAGACTGGCCCTGGTTCCTGGAACCAAGCTGGTGCCATTCGCCAACTGTCTAGTAGCCTCTGCAAAGCACACCCAGTTAGCTTCCTCCAGGCTACATGTCCACTTCACAAAACCTGCCACCATGACGGCACCTCAAGGAAGTCTCTAGTCCTCATCCCTACAGTGCCTAGGACGTTACCTGGCAGAAAGGACACTCTGGGAAAGGCCCTTCAGGGTCAAACGAAAGCCTAAGAAGAGTAGCTTACATGTGAGTTGCTTAGTACTTACTGTGCGCCAAGCACCACACTAGGTACTTTGTGTGTGTTATCTCATTGTACTCTCAAAACCTGGCCATGCCAGAGGTACTGCTATCAACCCCATCTAACGGAGGGGGAAGCGGGCAGGCATATTGCTCAGCATCACACGACCTGGAAGTGGCAAGGCCAGAATTTAAATCTGGTTCCCCCTGACTCCAGGACCCCTCCTCTCGCCATTACTTCAATGAACATATGGTCTGAAGACTGGAGCTTTCGGTCCTGGGATATAATGTCATGACTGTTCCTACCATGCTGCAACATCCCTATAACCAATCAGAGTGAGCTAAACCTCGAGAGATCAAGTGACTCACTGAAACAACCTTAACCAGGAGTCAAGGGACATACAGGCTCTGTATCTCATTCCCTGGCTCGATGCTGCTCTAGCCCCGTCACTTACAAGAGGCTGCTAACTAACCTTGAAGCGTGGGGTCCTGGGGCCAATCTGCTGGGACGCTAATCTCAGCTTTCTTCTAATCTCGGGCAAGACACCGAACCCCTCTGAGCCTCAGTTTCCTCATCTGGTAACAATAACAGATGGGCTGTCATGAAGATGAAATGAAATAAAACATGTAAAATGCTCAGAGACACATATAGCCCACAATGAGTATTACCAATAATTATTTGCACCAGTCAGAGTCTACGGGCAAGATGCTTTGTACCCGAGTATCCCCATCTATAAAACAGATCGGCAGAGTTGCTGTGAGGATTAAGTGAAATAAAATCCTGAAAGCAGGTCACATGCAGACCTCCTTGAGGTAGGCACTCAGAAATGTTCATCCATTTTCCTCTTCCCAGTGTAGCATTCTCACGTGGTCTTCTGAGACCTGTCTTCCATGTTATAAAGTGAGACACCCCCTCACTCCCCAGCCCAGCAACCTCACAGGCAGGTCATGTTAGAGCCAGAGCGAGCCAACGGCCCAGCTGCCTATGAGGAAGCCTGGGTCCTACTTCTAGTTCCAGCTTTTGAAAAGCCACATACCTCCCGTAAACCTCGGCTTCCTTATTTATTCAACCTATTATAATCTCAGCAAGTGTGTTACAGACAGTTTGCTGCACGTTAGAGATGCAAAGATAGATAAGGTACAGTCCCTGACTTCAAAGAACACACATGCTAGTTAAAAATAAAGGTAAGTAAACAATGAAGTGCATCGATTATGGTATAGACAACACACAGGTGGCCCGAAGTCCGAAGGAAGGAGCCATCAGATTTACTGAGGCGGGGCAAGGAAAGATTCAGAGAAGACAGACCCTGGAGCTGTCTTACAGATGAATGGGAGTTTCCCAGGCAGAACCAGAGGAAAGGTATTCCAGCAAGCGCTAAGGCTTAGGGATGCAAAACGAGGAACTGTAAATAATTAATTATGGCCGAGTACAGGGTGCATCTAGGGGAGTGGCAGCAAAACAGGATAACATCATCCCCACTTCCCTTGCAGGATTTCTGCGAGACTTGATGAGAACAATGCCTTAAAACACTGACATCATGGGACATCATGTTACAGAAATGTCATGTATGATTGTTAGGAGTACTCTAGCCAGCCTCCTTATGGTACTAATTTCACCCATTTCCCAGCATGAGAACTCCGAATAGTATTTCTTCTGTTACCACCACCTGACCTCCTCCCTCTCCCCTGAGAGAAGGCAAACAGGAGCTGGTATTGATTTAAGTGGAAGGGTTGGAGGGAGAGATGAGAAGAGAATCATCCAGCTCTTTCTTTCAATTACCACAGATCTTTTTTAAGCCCCTTACCTATAATGTTTTCCGTATTATAAAAGAGTTCAGTTCTTTGCTGGCCAAAAAAGAAATGTTGACCCTAAAACCCTGACTTTTTAGACCTCTTGACCATAGCCCATAGTAAGAAATACATTTTATACCATAATCCATCACACACACACACACACACACACACACAGATGTTATAAAGCAGTGTCAGTTACAATCTCCAAACTGATTTCATTACTTGACAGTGATTCACAACCTACAGTTTGAAAAACACCACCCTAAGAGACAGGAAGGTTCATAGAACATTTCCAAAGTGTAATTCACGAATCGCTGCAACTTTTCTTTTGCATTTCAAGTCATTGCAAATAGAAGCAAGTCCAGCCCATTTTCTGGGACACAAACCACCCGTTTGCACAGTTCACTTGGTGCTGTGCTGATGGGACAGGAGAGCTTTCCCCGGGGCTTCCTTGTGTGTTTGGTTGCTACCGATGATTAGCATGTTGACAAGCAGAATTCCAAAACACAGGACTCTCTCCTGGGCAGGGCCTTGGCGCCCTGTGGAAAGTAAGATCCTGTGTCCCCCGTGCCTTTTCGATGAGAACATTCAATAAACAACTTCTTTCATGTGAAGGGCCCATCACACTTCATAACCCAGAGTGAGCGAGCATTCTGCCCCAGGGCTGCTGAAATGGGAACACGATGACTAGATGCCTTTCCAATCATGCACAGATTTAAAGTTCACAGCACCATCCTCACGCTTCCACCTCCCTCACTGAGGAAAGAATCTGCTCCCTATCCAGCTCTGCATGCCTTTGTGTCCAACTGGAATCCTAAAGCTGGAGAGAAGCACAGAAGTCTTCTGATCTACCTCTCTCCTTCCAAAGAGGATGGCCAACTAAACTGGCCCAGCTCACGCCCTAACCAGTTTGGCTCAATGGATAGAGCATCGGCCTGTGGACTTAAGGGTCCCGGGTTCGATTCCGGTCAAGGGCATGTACCTTGGTTGCGGCACATCTCCAGTAGGAGGTGTGCAGGAGGCAGCTGATCGAAGTTTCTAACTCTCTATCTCTCTCCCTTCCTCTCTGTAAGAAATCAATAAAAATATATTTAAAAAAAAAACTTGCCCAGCTCACAGCTGAACTATTTCCCCTTGTACCACAATATGCACCTGTGCTCCTAAGGGCTTTCCTTGTGGTACTGCAAAAGCTTTAGATGTTTCTACCATCACACTTTTGATTGTACTGTTTCTCCTACTTAGAATGTTTTCCCCTCCTGCCCATACAAAATCCACTTATTTTTCCAGATCACGTCCCAAGAGCTCCAAGACATCTCCCCCCAAATTCCATAGGCCTGGCCATCCCTTCCCCCTTCTCTGAAATGAGATTCAGCTCACTGAATTCATGCAACCTTTTGCCTCCTAGATGCTGTTTGACAAACAGTTAATATATAGGCATTGATTGACTTTCTAGTATTTAAAAGGTGTGTTTTTAAGAAAATTTAATTTTAAATTAACCTTTCTTACAACATACATAGCAAAGAGTAAATAGAAAGGTTTAGTATTTTACTATGAAGCTATTTAAATCAGGTAATCATTATAGAAATAAGCACTAAGGTATTAATTTCCATATATTCAGAACCAGTGACAATAATGATGGTAGATGCTATCACTGTTGATTTTTCTGATATACTATCGCATGGGAGACACTTATCTCAGGCAACTGAATTTTTTTATGTATCAGACAGAGCAACTGAGCAGCTTCCTCCCTGAGCAGATGCTATGGTAGATGCTCTCATGGAAGAAGACTCTGTGCTTGATACACAGTCAATCCACAGAACTCTGCATCAGCTTTGGTGACTTTTGGTTATAATAGGACCATTGAATTCTATAACATTGAAAGAACTTAAGGATTATCTGTTCCACCTCAGATGAGGAAATTTAACCAAAAAAGGTGAGCTAACATGCTTCAGATCACCTTTGTAGAAAATGACAGAGTTGAGGTTCACACCCCAAACAAATCTTCCGTTATCCAAAGAAATCAGCTCAAAACCTCAGACCACCCAGTTCTTCAGTTTCACTTCCCCTACCCCCAGACTTCCTGTCTTCCAACAGATCCCTCGGTCTCACCACTGAGGAACTTCCCCAAGTCAACACCTAACTGTCTTCCTCTCATCAACCAATTCCCTGATGTCGTTCCATCTCAGTGTCACGACTTCCCTTATCCCGCTGGGCAATTTCACTGTTTATTCCAGTGTTTCCCTTATCCAATACCGCACCTACCAAAACCACACAGCTGCTTTATTTTAAACGCTTCCTTATGGTCCAGACAAAGCTACCTACGAAACCGAAGCTCGTGACCATGACCATACCACAAAGAGTCCTACTCTCCACCTAGGATGATAGAAGTTTCTTCTATCTCTTGCTGCATGTGAATACCATATGCTGAAAAACTTAAGTTTTCTCTTTAATTGGGCAGGTAATTGCTCAAGACACATAGCCAAGCAAACGATTATGTTTGTAAGTTAAGCAGGGAAATAACAAACTTCACTCTTTACCAAAAATATCCTCTCTCGATCAAGAGCAGAACCATTGATTAACTGACCCCTTCTCTTCTTATTCTTGCCTATGTTCTTGTGAAGGCACTCAAAGAAGAAGGAAGTGGTCAAAGCAGAAGACAGGACAAAGATGAGACACGTAAAAAGTTCAAACAACCAAAAGTAGTTGCAGAGTGTGTGTTAAACATGTGGACTCCAAAGGCCAACTGGCCAGTCTTGGTTCCACCAGTAACAGCCAAAAGGCCCTGGCATACTGCTTGAATGCTCTGCTTAGTTTCCTCATCTGGAAAATGGGGCAATAGTAGTATCTACCTCACAGAGTTGCCATGAGCATTAAATCAGTTCATACATGTAAAATACTTAAGACAATGTTTGACACATATGAAACACCACATAAATATTAGTTAACTAAGCCCTAGCTGGTTTGGCTCAGTGGATAAAGTGTCAGCCCATGGACTGAAGGGTTCTAGGTTCGAATCCAGTCAAAGGCAGATAGATACCTTGGTTACGGGTTCCCCAGCCTGATCAGGGTGCATGCAGGAGGCAACCAACTGATGTCTCTCTTTCACATCAATGTTCCTCTCTGTCTCTCCCTCTCCTTTCCACTCTCTCTAAAAATCAATGGAAAAATATCCTTGGGTGAGGATTAACAAAAATAAGACTGATAATAAATATATCAATCAATAAATATTAGTTAACAGAAGTAAATCCTGAGTTGGAAATTATTTTAACAATCACGCTGTGTGTCTGCTGATCTGCAAATCTTACTAGCAGTTTTGGGACATAGAGACATGATGATGGTTCCCACACCACACTGCACACACCCCATCTCCTCTAATGTGGATTGTTTCCTGAGAACTCGTTTTTTAATTCCTTTCCATTGGGACTTGACTGGAATATACTCCTGGGTCTCTCACTAACAGTCCCCATTGCTGCAGCCATGATGTGGAAAGGCCTCCTAACACCAAAGATAAGGCCTGTGAAACCACAAAGGTGTCTGCCCACACATCCTAAATTCTACCTGTAACCCAGGACTGGAAGTGGGGGACAACAAACCATCTACCATAGAAAAAAAACAAAATGAAGGGAACATTCTTTACACCAAATGTGTCTTCATGGTACAGGGCTCTCAAAGCAAATTTCTCAGAAGTTATCCTAAATCCTCCTCTCCATTTCCTTCTTCATTTTGCTCAGATTGGGCTCTTGGCTACACTAAATTCAATCTTCTCAAGGTCACTATAATGCGACTGCTCTGCTAAACCTCGAAAGCTCATCAGACTCTGTCTCTCAGGAGGGCTCCACTGCTAATACTGCCTATCCACTAGGGCTTCCCGCTCTTGGCTTCTGGGTCACCAGATTCTCCCCGGATTTCTGGCTACTCCTCTGGGGCTCCTTCGCTGGTGGTTCCCTGCCTCCCCTCCTCCTCACATTGGAGTGTTCTGAGGCTCATTCCCAGATCCTCTTCTTATCTCTATCCAGTCTTGTGGTTTAAAATAGCATTTCTTTCCTCGAATTTGAGTGTCTCTCAAATATAGATCCTCTAGCCCATACCTAATCCTGAACTCCTGATTCATACATCCAACTGCCCACTCAGTGACTCCACTAAGATGTCTAATAGGATCCTTAACTTAGTTTGTCCAAAACCAAACTCCTGACCTTGCCCCCAATCTCCCCCTCTTCCGTCTTCCCCACCTCAGGAAAGAACACTCTCCTCCTTCTCCTCTTCTCCTCACTTCCTTCATCCCTTACCAGTCAGCAAACCCTATCAACGCTACCTTTAGAAATATCCAGAGTCTGACCAGACCTCATCACCCCAATCTGCTCTCTGGTCCCACACTATCACCCCTTCTGAGTACTAACGTACCCTCATAAATCATTCTTTCGCTTTTGTCCTTGCCCCACTGTAGTATTTTCTCAAAACAGCAGCCAGAGAGAGGCCATTAAAACCTAAGTAGGATCATGGCATAGTCCTAAATGATCTGAGTTGCCCCCTCTTACCCTCAGGCCTCTGACCTAATCTCTTCCTACTCTCCCCAGTTCATGCCACTCCAGCCACACTGGCCTCCTTCTGTTCAGGCCCCTGTGCTCACTGCATCTTCTGCTTGGAACGCCCTTCCCCACCCATGAGCGTGGCTCCTTCAACATCTTCACGCATCTGCTCAAAAGTCACCTTCTAGATGAAACCGGTCCCCACAGTGCTTTTTAAAATTGCAAACTATACCTGTTTAGCACTCCTCATCTCCCTTCCCTGCTTCAATTTTCCCAATAAGATTCATCAATCTCTTATTTTATAAATGTTATTTTAAAATTTTTATAAAATTGTTTTGTTTCTCCCTATTAGAATACTCATTTTGTCTTCTCCTAGTAGTGTATAAGCTGGAGGCAGGTGAAGACTTATACATGTTCTTGTCCACTGCTGCATTTCTACTTCCTAGTAAATGCCTTATGTACAGTAGATACTCAATAAATATGTGCTGAATGAATGGGAAGAATGATTCCCTGGGCTCCTCTTACCTAAGACAGTCATCACTGTCTTCATTAGCTTCATGGGGGTCCTCCGGCGGCTGATGGAGCCACTGGTATGTGGGGACAAGACGTTGGTTTTCCTCTTGACGTACATGTAAATCCGCAAGTACACCACGACCATGATGAAGAAGGCCACGAGGTTGGACACAGTCCAGAAAATGAGGTAACTCCTGCTGTAAATGGGGGCCAGGGAAGAGCAGGTAGAGATGTCACAGAGGCAATTCCAGCCCAGTGTGGGGACCGCCCCCATAAAGATGGCAATGGCCCAGACAAACAAAATGAGCAACGTCACCCTCTTTTTGGTCAGGTTGCTGTGGACCCGCATCCTCATGATTGACATGTGCCTCTCCACGGCAATCACCAGCAAATTGGTCAGGGAGGCAGTCAAGCTAGTGTCCAGAAGCCCCTGGCGGAGAAACCAGCGGTTGACGGTCAAAGTTCTTGAAACGGGGCCAGTGTTGAACATCAGGAATACATAGGCAATTCCGGCAAAGAAATCTGCAGCAGCTAGGTTAGCCAACAGGTAGTAGAAGGGGAAATGAAACTTTCTGTTTTTAATCACCGCTGCGATGACCAGAGAATTAGAAAAGAAAATAAACAGGCAGAAAAATGTTCCAACACATAGAACTATCACAAGCTTCGTTCCTGTCCAGTCATCGGCAGTGTCAGTGTTGCTTCTGTTATAAAAAAAGTCCATCTGCTTATCATAGTGACACTCATTCATTGTGGAGAAGAACTGAACATCCTAGAAAGAAATTTAAAGAAGAAACAAATATCACTCTTTGCAAAATCAATCAATAAACCACCCCTTGCCCCTTGTCTGGCCAGCTCCTCTCAATCCTTCCAATCTCAGTAAATGTCCCTTGCTCCAGGACCCTAACCTTGACCTCCTATCACAGCGTTTACCTCACATGGGTAATTGTTGTCTGTTTCCCAGGCGAGGTGCAAGGTCAGTGAAGGAGTGTAAATGTCACCATTATAACCCCAGAACTTATATTGCCTGGCTGCCTCTAGACAGGTCTTTGCTGAATGCTGGCTGAATAAATCAATGAATAAATGATCATGGAGGCAGCAGTAAGTCAAATATTCTGAGCGCAGCAATATGCACTCTCTCCTGGTAATGACTGCAGTACGGCATACTAATGCTTTCTCCTGGCAGTTTCCAGCTCATTTCTTATTTATGGGTTCTGTTCATTAATCAAAGGCAGGTTGGCAATGACAGCACATTTTTGCCAAGATAATGGGTGTTGAGTTACTTTTCACATGACCAAGTGGCTTCCCCAAGAGTTCCATTTTCCACCACTCTGATTCCACTCCTGATCTTGTTTTTGCCATTTCTTGGCTTCAAATACAATGACAACACTCACTTGTCAAGCATGGGGTACGGGCTGGAAACTGGTCTCAATACTCCTTCCTTACCTTGCTGTTTACTTCTTTCTTACTCTCCTAGTCCAAATTGTACCAATGTGAATTTGTTTACTGGATTTTCCAACTCAATCGCTTTGAGTCAGTTTTCTTCCCTGGGCGCTCTTCCACTCAGTAGGTGGGGGGAGGGCAGGCCTTCATGGGCAAGACTGAGATCTGGACTTTGGACATTCAAGGATGTGAGAACATATCTGCCAAGGAAGGGCAAATCCTCGGGACACATGTCTGAAAGTCGACCCCGAATTGGGGTACCAGGCAGACAGGGAAGATACTAATCTCAGCTCCAAGATCTCTTAGACCCCAAAAGTGAGGGCTTTTGGCCACGAAGGGGTTGGGCACAGGCTCTAAGATTGATTGCCCATCCTATCCATGGTGGGAAGACAGATGTTCTGCCTCACAAGGGTCTGGGTATAGCCATGTAAGGTTCTATCAAAGAAGACCAGGGTTGAAGGTCAGGAAATCTAGCGTCTGGAGAGAATAACCATGGGCTCCCTCAAAAGGAATGGGGCTGCAATGTATTTGCAGAAGATCCAGTAGGTCCAGGCCCTGAGCAGTTCATTGCTGGGAATCAAGTAGCTCTAACAGAAAAAGCTTAATGGAAATCCCCAGCTTTTAAGGATCTTATAAATTCTGTAATCCAATACCACATACTGAATCAGTACAAGCATATCAGATATCAGTTTCAAGTACTAGAAAACAGAAATGTATCTTAGGCAGTCTTCTTTTTATTTAATGACATGTGATATATTTAAATGAATTGGACACATGCCTCTCTGCCACAGCAAATGGAAGGTAAGAATATGACTTTATATGCTTAAAACAAATAAACTGAGAGTGGTCTCAAGAGACAAATAGTTCTAGTGCCTTTCCATTACAAGGAAGGGGACTCAATTTTAATAACGACAAAGCAATAATTACTCTCTTTTGCAGGATTCACCGGTATTTAATTGCCAATATCAGATAACTCCATACAATAGGCCAATATATCTACACTTTATTGTGATAATTTTCTAAAATTAAAAGTATAGATATATTTGATCATTTCAATAGCTTCCTAATTATTCCAGTTTATGAATATATCACACTTTATTTAACTGATCCCTAAATGCTGGACACTTAGGTTGTTTATAATATGTTGCTTTCATAAGCAAGGTTACATTCTTGTACATTAATCTTAGACTTGGCCAATTATTTCCTTAAGATTAATCCATAGATTTCAAGTTGAAGTAATTTATATAAATTTATTTAAAGGTTTCTGATACATATTGTCGAACTGTCCTTGAGACAGATTGTGTTTCTAATTTTACTAGTAGCATATGAGAGTTGAGTAGAAGATATTAATCTATAAAATTAAATTTAAATATCCAAGGAGAAAATTCAGCTTTCAACAATGTTAAAAGTTTATAGAAACTTAAGACAAAAAATAAAAAAAAAACATGAGAAATTTTAACCATGCAATTAATATGTTCCTTTCACTAATGAAAAAGAATGTATTTTATTTTGCTATATGCTCTAGATACCTAAGAGAAACACATTTCTAATTTTAAAGTATATCTTTGATTAATTCACCAGCAATGCCAAGATTAATATGTCAGAAAAAGATGTTGGAAACATAATACTACCAAGAAAAACACACATAACACTTTAAGGTTTCCCAATTTCCTTTTGAAGGAATCTTAATATTTTAGTTTAGGTTCATAAATTCTGTTACATTTGTAGTTATATGATGTCTTAAAACCTCAATGATTTTTACTTTAAAAATCTTCAAATTCAACTTTCCTCCATAAAAACTGAAATGTCACATTCCTAGACATAATTTAACAAAAACTGTCCTGAGACTGAGAAGTAGTTTTGTCTTACAAAGTAGAGAAACTGTGATTAGCCAGAACTTCCACCAAGCAGTTCCCTATCTCTCAGCCTTGAATTCTACTTTTGGGTGAAACATATATAGGGAATTGGTTAACAATATTCCAGAGGATAGAATATTGTGCAGTCATTAAAAAATCACATTGACCATAAAATAGTGGTAATACGAGAAAAAAACATATGCCATTATTTTAATTACAAATAATTATATATTAGGTATATGTATACATATATTTATACACATATATACATACATAAATATGTGTAGTGTCTTGACTATTCTTTAAAGATACAGAAAAAAAACATAAGAAAAAGTCTTGAAGTATAATATTAAGAATGATGGAATTGTGGGTCATTTAAAAAATTCTTTACAGATTTTTCTGTTCCACATTTTCTGTAATAAATAGGCTTCCAAATGCTATTTTAAAAATTCTGTCTGAGAAGCACACATTCTACTTAATGCATTCTACCTTTCTTGACAAATACAATCTGAACATTAAAATTAATTTCAAAGGAAAAGCTTCAAGGATTCACCTATGTCCATTATTACTACAATTATCAGCAAAGCACACTTTAGAGTTTTTCAGTGATAATGAAAATAACATGGTTTTCTACTTAAAGAAAACCATACAACCTTATATTCTGATAACTAACCAAATCAGAACATCTTTTCCCCCAACCCTCCTATAAAACATTTCCTAACGGAATCATCCCAGAGCTTCCAAAAATGAATAACTGGAAGTTTTGTAAATTCGTAAGTACTTTTGATTTTTTTCTCCTCTGCCACATGCTGCCAAGCTTGTTGACCATCCCCAGTACATTTCAACTACAGATTATCATATTTTCTTTTCTAGAAATTACCAAAAACTTTGATGAACTTACAACAAATGATCGGGTTTATCATCTCTTGACCCCTCTCAGACCTTAAGATATGATTCTTTGATCCTCGCCTAAATACCCCCTTCACAGAAATACCTTCTCTGACCAATCCAAAGTAACTCCACACTGAAGCTATAGAACTGCCTAGAAGAAAACATAGGCAGCAAACTTTCTGGCATTTCTCTTAGTAATATCTGTTTGGATGTGTCTCCTCAGGCAAGGTCAATAAAAGAAAATTACAAAAATGGGACTACACCTAACTAAAAAGGTTTGTACAGCAAAGGAAACCATAAACAAAATGAGAAGACAACCTATAAAATGAGAGGAGATATTCACAAATTTTATCTATAATAATAAAAGCATAACATGCTAATTAGACCAGTTGTCTTTTCGGACAACCTTCCGGATGAAGCCAAGGCTGCGAGAGAAGCCCGGGTCCCAGGTGCCAAAGGGAAGCTAGTGCTGGCAGCTGGGGGAAGGAGGCCTACTCTTGCACAAATTTCATGCATCGGGCCTCTCGTATATCTAATAAAGGGTTATAATCAAAATATATACAGAACTCATACAACTTAACACCAAAAGACCCAAACAATTCAAATAAAAATTTGGGCAGAGGACCTAAATAGACATTTCAGATGGCCAACAGACATATGAAAAGACATTCAACATCACTAATCATCGAGTAAATTAAAACTACAATGTTATATCACCTCACATCTGTCAGAATGGCTATCATGGCTAAATCAACAAATAGAAAGTGCAGGTGAGAATGGAGAAAAGAGAACCCTCATACACTGTTGGTGAGATTATAAACTGGTATGGCCACTATGGAAAACAGTATAGAGGTTCCTCAAAAAATTAAAATTAAAATTAAAAACAAAAACACTAATTTGAAATGATATATTCATCTCTATGTTCATTGCAACATCGCTAGTAATAGCCAAGATATAAACACAACCTAGATATCCATCAGTAGATGAATGAACACAGAAGTGGTATTTACAAGATGGGACAAAAGTAGATTTACTGTTATGAGTATGAGAAACATAGAGTTTATTCTTGTATTATCAATTATTAATTATATTAATTCCCATAAAGCAACTGTAAACCTATTTTGCCCCATGCTGTATATACAGTAGAATATTATTCAGCAATAAAAAAGAATGAAATCTTACCACTTGCAAGGACATGAATGGCCTGAGTATATAGTGCTAAGTAAAATACCGTATTTTCTGGCGTATAAGACAACTGGGTGTATAAGATGACCCCCAACTTTTGAGAAGGTTTTCCTGGGTTAAAAAGTCTGGACGGAGACTGTATGCGGCACAAAAAGGAGCCGACCAGAGACACTTGCGGTCTCCATCCAGCTCCATTGAAATGAATGGAGTGCGGCTGTTTTTGAGCTCCCCCCACTGTATGTGGTGACCGCAGATTTTCCAGTCTGGCTCGGAAGTTTCAGCACCCGCCCTATAAGACGACACCCCGGCATATAAGACGACCCCCGACTTTTGAGAAGATTTTCCTGGGTTAAAAAGTTGTCTCATATGCCGGAAAATATGGTAAGTCAGACAGAAAAACACAAATACCATATGATGCTACCTACAGTGGAGTCTAGAAAAAAACTCGCACACAAATGAATAAATGAAACAAAACAGAAGCAAACCCACAGATATAGAGAACAAGCTCATGGTGGCCAGAAGAAAGGGGGGAGGGGAGTAACCCCACAGCTCTCACTACCAGAGAGACTGTTGTATCTTCACCAGAGCACCTATCATCTGTTACCTATTTTCTTTTGTATTTATGCATTTATAGTCCAGCCCCTACCCTAGACCAGTCTGCTCTTGGGGTGTGGGCAGCATGCCTTTTACGCTCCTGTTGATAACATCAACATGTGTGGAGTGAACGAATCAATCTCCCTCCTACACTATCTCTTCCCTTCACTAAAATGAAAAGATTCAACTAAATGCCTTTGCTGACTTACACGTTACCCACTAAATATACCAATTAGGGAACTCCTTACTTATTACCTACTTGTTTTTGGATTCGTTACTATCTCTACTTCGTTATTGCTACTGCATGTGTAATTGCTAATATTTGAGTGATTACTTTGTGTCTGGTGCCGGACTGAGCATTTTACATGGGTCTCATTCAGTCCTCCCAGCAACTATGTAGTTGCTCTTATTGTAGCCGTTTTGCAGAAAAGGAAATGAGACCGAGGTCACACAACTAGTGAGTGGAGGGCTCAGGCAGCTGTGCTCCCAGCCACACATGCTCTTCTACAACACCGCACATTCTCTCTCCACAGACAGACAAAACACCAGACAGACCAAGTGTCACACTTAAAATAACTACAGAATTACCCAATCAAATGACATCCTAAGACTGTCTTGGATTATTGAAAAAATAATTGGGGATTCTAAATGGTCTTTAGAGTTTTTATTTGTTTTGTTTTAACAGCTCTAAGAAGCACGAAAAAGGCACTTTTCTGCAAATATATTTTCAAATTTTAGAATAACAGGTCACACAATATGGTCAATATCAAGACAACGTTAACATTGCTGAACTTTTATTCTGCCAAATCCCAGCTGTCTTTTTCTTCTTTTCTTTGATACTAAAAGTATAGAGGGCTTGAATAGTTCTGACCCAGAAACAAAAGCTGTTAGACTCTGGAGCTATGACCACAACTTGGGACTTCAGTAATTTAAGACTTCATAAAATGAAGGTTTAGAAAGTCTATATGTGGAATCCAAATGAAAACTCCAGGAGCAAAGCTTTCATTTAGACTCTCCCAAACTTGATCCTTAAAAAAAAAAAAAAAGTCCAGCCAGCCCATAATGTGGAAACAATTATGAAAATGAAGACATCTGAAAACCACTCCAGCAGCTTTTATTTCTAGCTGCATCTTATGAGGCAAGTGGCTGCCGGCCTTTCGGCTGCCTTTCAACGCCACTCTCCCCTTCCTCCTCAGAACAATCGGGGTGCAGTCCAAGCAAGGTGGGTTGGCACTGGGCGTATTTTCTTTCCCTTTGGTCCACAAATGTAGAATAGTCCTCTCCGTTCTGGAAACCCAGCCACACGGGAGTTGGAGGCTAGGTTAGCTGGCACGTCCACAGCCAAGGAAGAGACCGCTCCTGCATATAGGCAATCACATTCGCTCACTGAATTCTCGTTAATAATTCATGCTAATGGAAAAATCACGGTAGCCCGGGAGATTTAAACCTACATATGACCCCTGAGGTTCACTTTAGCCACTAATTTCAGGGTCTTTGGATTTGCTGGTTGCTCTTCCCAGAAGCCTCTTCTCCAGATGCCCAAAGAGCTCACAACTCCACCTCATTCCTGCTCAAGTGTCACTTGATCAGCGATCCTCACCTGCTGCACTTTTGCCCTGTAGTGCTTTACTGTCCTCACAGCATTGCTCACTCCCTGAGGATGGTCCATCTCCCCATGCGCGGAGGACGTCAGGGGTGCTGTGCTGTGATGGTGCATCCCCTGAACCTGAGACAACACCCAGAAGTCAACACTTGTTAAATGTAGAAGTAGATGAAGCATCCTGTGCGCATGTGCCCGCACGTGCCCGAACTGTCGGCCCACACTGAGCACTATTACTTTCTTCTTCTGCACACTTTCTAATTTGGGTCTCAGAACTCTTTCATTTCCCTCCAGAGGCTTGGCTCAGGCCCTGCGGGCTGAGAGGTGTGAGGAGGGGCGTTTGCCACCCTTGAACCGTGGCTTCATCAGAGTAAACAAGACAGGGTGGTCTGAAGGGCAGTCCCACCACGAGTCCTCTCCCTTGTCAGTACAGACATCAGAAATGAGGGCCCCTCCTTGGAACATAACTTCAAAAGAGAGGGGGAGCCACTGGCCAGAATGAGCAACAAAATCAAAGCATTATAACCCCAACTATATAATGAACAACCAAGAGTCCATACTAATATAAATAAATGACCGAATAAAACAATAGATAATAAGTGAGAAAGGAGAGGCAAGTCTCCCATGCAGAAGAACTGCAAATAAATGACGTAGCCATTGCACCCTAAAGGAGGGAAACATAACCCGCACTCCCTGAGTGTGGTCTGTGCTAGGGACTTCCTCCCAGAGAGCAGCATGAAAAGGTGGGGGAGGGGAGAGTCACTTGTCAGTGGAGAAACTTGACAAACACGACCTCGGGTGATCGAGGTCAACATCAGCAGTGATAGGTGATGTTGCCAGTCTGTAATCTTAATAGGGTTTTAAGAATGGCACTTCACTGTGTTATCTTTCTCCAAAACCCACAAACCCCAGCCTGATTCTTAGAAAAACCTCAGACAATCCCAGTTGGGAGACAGTCTACAAAAGTCCTGAGCAGGACTCCCCCAAACCATCAGAGTCATCAAAAACGAAAACCTGAAACAATGTCACGGTTGAGAGGAGCCTAAGGAGACATGACATCTAAATATAATGTGTACCCTGGATCCTGGAACAGAAAAGGGGCGTTGGGTAAAAACTCAGGAAATCGGAATAAAGTATAGATGTAAATTAATAATAACTTATCTATATTGGTTCAAATTGTACAAATGTACGTTAATGTAAGATGATAATAAGAGAAACTGTGTGCAGAAGAAGGGGTATAAACTCTATATAATTTGCTCAATTTTTCTGTGAATATAAAACTGTTCTATAAATAAATGATTTTTAAACTTTTTTAAAAATATGGGGCAGGGAGAGAAGATATTATTAACTCTACTATCCTAGAGTCATTTTTTAAAAAATAAAGCCCTTACGTTTCATAAGCACTTTCTTTACTCTTTGCTATGATAAAATACACAGAGAGGTAGCAATTTGAGACTCAATGAAGAAGGCTGCTGTCTGTAATGAGAGCATTGGAAGTTTCTGCTGTTACGGGGAAAGCTTGTGTGTTCGCTTTGGGGATGCCTGTGAAGTGCAGGGCTGTCACAAATCTGCTACCCTATCTTAATAAATTCATTTCCCATAAGAAAGCTGAACTCAGCCTTGCTAAGGTCGACTTTCTTCAAGAATCAATGGCAGCCTCGGGCAACACAAAATTGTTCTGATTTAGATCCCCTCTTCTCTACATAGAAACAGCTTCCACACACACCCAGTGCCTCTGCGTGGTAGTTAAGACAGCAGCACATGGAGACGCAGGCACACATGGGGTGCGCTTGGGAAATGAGAAACTTCTGTGCCTCAAGTCATCTTCAGCTCAGAGGTGGTGACACACAGGAAAACTGCCCGAGCCTCACGGATAAACAGGTTCCCGTGTCAGCACAGTTTGTGGGCCCTTCAGGCAGGAAGGCCAGCCTGCCATGTGTTAGCCGGTTCAACCACTGCTGCTTCTCTTCCCATTGAGTGGGCAGATTTACAGGAGGCCCTGTGCGCTCGCACTTCTACCCTAGGACTTGTTTAATAAACAACTGTAATCAACTTTATTGTTCCCTGGATATCACTGATGATTAAAGACTGTCTTAAACCTCTTGATTAAACAGGAAAGCAAACTTGCAAACATACAGAACTACACCAGTAAAAGAGGTGAGACCCAGATTTTATGTGGGTCAGCAAATTCCTGGCTTAGTTTATCCAAATGTAATGTAAATATTTCACTGTGTTCGCTTTCTCTATTACACAACTTTTTTTTTTTTAACTTTTATATTGAATTTACTGGGATGACATTGGTTAATAAAATTATAAAGTTTTCAGGTATACTATTCTACAAAACATCATCTGTATATTGTATTGTGTGCTCACCACCCCAATTATATAATTTTAATCTCGTCTAATTCATTAGGCTAGAAAGATGACAGATTTTGTCCTTTGACCATCTTAAAAGTAAAGATGCTCATCAACATTCTCAAAATTAATATTTATATATACTAATAACATAACTGCATATGTTCCATTACATAGGAACAACCCTTAGACTATTGTGTAATCATGTCATTAGCTTTGAAGGAGGAGAAAAATGCCAACATTTAAAGAGACAGTCTTCATGTACGAAGAATGGCCCTAGCCATTTTGGCTCAGTGAGTAGAGGGTCAGCCTGTGGAATGAAGGGCCCCAGGTTCGATTCTGGCCAAGGGCACATGCCTGGGTTGCGGGCTCGATCCCCAGTGTGGGGCATGCAGGAGACAGCCAATCAATGATTCTCTCTCATCATTGATGTTTCTCTCTCTCTCTCTCTCTCTCTCTCTCTCTCTCTCTCTCTCTCTCTTTCTCTCCCTTACTCTCTGAAATCAATAAAAAAATATATTTTTTAAAAAAAGAATGGTGTCACTCAGTGAAAATGTATTTTGAGAAATTTCAGTGCTTGCTCACAGCAAATGACTTCCCGTGCGAAGAAACTTAGATTTCTTCATGTTGCAAAATTGACAACAGATAAAACGTTGGTCCGAACTGTTTGTCCCAACCTAACCGTGGCCCTGCTTTCCCTTGCTTATTCCATTTCGTGGCCCGTCTCCTGCTTCCGGTCCTGACAATGTTCCGGTGACTCTTGCTTCCAAATAATCCCCCTGTTACCAGGGAGAGGTCCGTGGTGACCTGCAGGGATCCCTCCATGCTCTGGATGCCACAACCGCCCAGGTTAGTGCCTAACAGAAGCCTGAAACTCTGTACAGGAAGGGAAGTCATATTCCCAAAAGCATGTGGCTGCAGTGCGAAGCAAAGTTTTCATCCAGGCTTCAGAGGCTGGCAAGGAGAAGGGAACTACTGCTAAACAAACAAGTCAGGGTCCCGGCAGGTCAGGACGCAGGTTCATCACTAAAGCAGGAGGCTCAGAGCCACCCCCCCTCCAAGCCCCAATCATCCCACCTCTCTCTCCCACCCAGGCCAAACTGGTAGTCAAATAGCACATCTGTGTAAAGACAGGTCATAGGAATGCATGGAAAAGGTATTTGAGTGTTGGCCCCTCCAGCTCCACTCTCCATCCTCCATGTGTTCTTTACTCTGCAGGGCAGTGAACCAACAGGCTTCCTCCCCTTCCAGCTCCCACCAATGAGAGGCACCAATGAGAGGCGCAGCGACAGATCAGGAGAAGGGAGGAGGCTGAGGTCACAATTCCCCCTGCTTCCTCCCTGCCTGGTGGCTGCAGGTTGGCTGGGTTGGCTCCTGTCAGGGAGCTTCTCCTTCTCCCTCCCCAGGGTTTCAGGTTGTGGGCTGTTCACTGCTCTTTGCTGTTTCCAGCTCTGGGGCCTGCAGCTGTACCTTCTCTTGTTGGTTTACACCAACTCTGCCCTCCCCAGTTACCATTTGGCTGAGTCATCTGTTTCCTGTGGAACTCTGAGTAATACAGATGTCATGTCAAGCACATTGGAATACAACAAAAGTAATTTGCAAGGTTTTACTATGTTATGGATTTTCTTAAATCTTTTCAGTGAGATCTAGAACACACAACTTTTCCCGGTTATAAACGTAACAGCTCTTCGAGAAGGAAAGAGGAAGAAATCCTCTTTCTGGCATGGACCGGTGGCACAATTCTGATGCCCCCCCTGTCCCCTCGCACCTACCAGAACCCTAGTAAGTTTCTCTACACATAGTGATTCAATAAATGAGTGACCTACCCACAGTGATAGGTGTGACATAGCACAAAGGTGACTGCACTGGGTTTCAGTAGACCCCTGCACAGTGCAGTGTGCACCTGAGGCCCAGTGCAAGCCAGGATCAGTTCCAGCACTCCCTGCATTCCTGGTCTTGGTGCCACGGACAAAAATGACATAGATTTGTGTTCACTTGGGCAGAAGGATTCGCCAGGCTTGAAACAAGACACTGCAGAGAGGGAAGCAGATTTTTCTAAGGGGGCACTGCAGCCTGGTGGGAGCCAAAAGCAACACCGACTTAGCTACAAGGGCTGCCTTTGGTGGGCGCCCCTGCTGCATCCTCCTGTGGCATTTCTCTTTTTTTATTTTTAAATATATTTCAGAGAGGGAGAGAGAGAAACATCAACAGTAAGAGAGAATCATTGCTCGGCTGCCTCCTGCACGCCCCCTACTGGGGATCGAGCCTGCAATCTGGGCATGTGCCCTTGATCAGAATCAAACGGAGACCCTTCAGCCAGCAGGCTGATGCTCTATCCACTGAGCCAAACCAGCTAGGGCCTCCTGTGGTATTTCCAGTGGTGGGGCTAGCCATGGGGGATGCTGGGCACCTGTCACTCTCCCGAAAGCTCTGCCATCTGTAGCCCTGGTGGAGATGTTATAAATTCAACAGGTCTTTAGTCCCTGGGAACACAAAAGCCAGACAGAGTCCCTGAGTAGTCAAAAAAGCTTGGGGGCTCAGCAATAAGCTCGTCCCTATTCCATCCTGAGCATCATTGTATTCTAGCATTTTTCACCTCTGCTCTTCCACCAGAGCCTTCCAATAGGAATACAAACACCAGAGGCCATCAGTCTGAGATCTGGAACCTACACAAATCTGGACCTTTCATGCATGCAACCACTGATCCTCCTGAACTGGCTCTTTATTTACTAGATTCAGACTCTCTCTCAGCCACGGGGAGAGGGGAAATCCTGACTGTGCACTGTGGTAGTGTTCTCTGCCTCCGTGTCAGCCGTTACCACTGGACTGTGCGCTCCTGAAGGGCTAGAAGAGCCTGACTCATGTTTGTGCCTCGATGCCCAACATGGAGCATGGTGGTGAGCTGCAGTGAGCTGGTTGGAAGTGGAGACAGAAACCTGATCACACTGTACTAATATTCGGGCAAGGTGGAAGTAGAAAGCAAGTACTATATAGCTTATTCTTTCAAGAAATCTCGTTGAAAAATTCCTGGAACCTCTCTCACAGTACTCAACATACTTTATTAAATATTTATTGGTCTTAATCTCATTTATGAATCTCTTGGGAGCAGAACTGGCATCATCTTCCTCTTCTTTGAAGCACAAATGCACAAACTTGCTTGTCATCGGCATAGAGTAAAAATGCGTTCAATTTTACTGAATACTTCCTAAACCCTGTGTGCAGTCCTCTTTTTCTTTGGTTTCACTGTGGAAATCGAGAAATAGTTCCCTTCTTGAAACTCCCCTATGAGCCTATGTGCTCTGGCCCCTCCTGGACGGCACCCCACTGAGCTCAGCATTTCCCCTCCTATCCTCCCACCACCTTGCAGTGTGTGCATCCTAGACCCGGTCCTCAGCCTCCCTTAGTCCCGTTAAACTTTCTTCCACTTGAACTACTATTGCTTCAACTGTGTCCTCTCTGTGATGACTCCCAACTAACTACCTCACGTCCCCTCTCTCAGGCTAAGCTCCCAAATTGCCCTCAAAATAAACAAGAAGGGAGTCGCCACGAGGGTAGCAGGTATGCAGGTTGGAACTCTCAGTCTCCCTCAGCTCCATGATGAGGCCACACTGAGGAGTCAAGTATGCAGTTTAAATACCAGGCTTTTAATGCAGGGGACTGAGACCATGCTGGCCTCGGGCCGGTGTCTGCAGGAGCATTCACAGGGCAGAGACTTTGGAACTGGAGAGGGTTCATCCCACTCACACTGGCCAGGACCTTTCATTCCCCCCTTCCGGTGCTTTGCTTGGGCTCAGGGTGGACCTTGGGGCTCCCTTCTCTGGTGCCCCACCGGGGCCTGACATGGCAGTGCTCAGATCTGTAGAGAGCTCTGCCCAGCACCTCGTGGGTTCTAACTCAGTTCCAAAGCCGGCTATGTGGCTTCTAGACTTCCCTTAAGAAGGGTGCTCAGCCTCTTTTCACGTGAACTCCCCCCGTTAACCTCACCACATCACCAGCCTCGGACCTCAGGCTCCCTTTTCTAAGGAACCCTGCTCTGGGTGCAACACCAAACTCAGCTGTCCTAAGTCATTAATAATTGTATATTGCCCTGAAACTTCTCTTATAATTATTTTTTGTATCATTATTTGGCTTTATGTTCTATAGCACAGACTACTAAACTGTGTCTTCCTTTTCTTACTGAGTAATAAACTCCGTTTTCCAGACTTGGTAGCTAGGGTGGCCCATGACTAAACCCCTGGCCAACTGAAGGTGAGCCCTCAGACACGGAGTGTGTGCCCCTCCGTGCTCTCTCTCCCTCCTGCAAGTTGGATTCAAACAGGCCTGTGACCCAGCCTTGATCGCTCAGAGCACGCCAAGCCCGGAAGCATGACTCCAACTAATGCACAGACTAGTTTCCATCAATGAGGAGATAAGCACAGGAATTGTGCATAAGCACTCATGAATGTGGAATGCTTTTGGCATTACTCTAAAATACAAGAGGATGGTCAGTGGAGTATAAAGCCGAAGCATTGCTCTTTGTACCGTGGAACTAAAGACACCAGTCTTTAAACGATGTGCATTCTGAAGCACAGCCCTTGCAAATGGTGGAGAAATAAGAAGGAAGGAACCCTGAACCTAAACTGCTTAGCTAGTCTGGTTAACAGGAGACAAATAAACATTGGTTTTCATCAAGTCACTGTGTTTGGAGGCCTCTCTGCCTAAGAAGCCTGTAGCTCTAGGTGAAGGTATTGGAAAGAAACAGAATGTGAGCTGGGGGCTCCGTGCAGCTGTCAGCAAGGCAGTTCAGGAAAGAGAGGGGCTCGGGCCAACACTGTTGGTAATTTTGTAAGCAAAGGTGGAAAAGAACGAACAGCACCCAGACACCGGGCACCTTGGAAGGTGAGAGAACGTAAGCTTGTATAACTCCAAAGGGCAGGAAATAGCATGGCTGCCCCAGCCCTCACAGGCTGCACAGTGAGGCTCTGCTGTGGGTCAAAAGGAACACAGGCCTACGGCCAAGATCCAGTAAGGGTGCCACTGCCCACCCAAGTCCATGTGTGAGAGGTCTTCACAATAGAGGCCACTAAGAATTGGAAAGCCCCACCCACCCACCACAGCCCACTGGTAGGTAGCCTGGGCCTCCCTCTGCAGGCAATCATGGGTTGACAGCCTGCCCCCAACCAATCACATCACACCCATTTGTGGCTGGCCTGGCGCCAGTAGGTGTCATAGCGTGGTCCCAGATGGTCATCAGGATGGTCATTCCACTCTTCAGCCATACGGTCGATTTGCATATTACATTTTTATTATATAGGATGTTTCTCAGGCAGAATAAAGAAATAATGAACATAGGTATTTACTAGTAAATGTTAGCGAAAGGAAGGCCAGACCTGTGGAGTTCTAGTAAACTAAACCCTTTCAAGGAAAGCGTGGTGGCCTGTGACCCTAAGAGGGGCAGAGCAGTGAGGGGAAGGAAGCAGACGCTTTACATCAGCTGGACCTGAGTCAGGTGCAAGTTCGTCACTTTCATCAATGACTCCAACCTGGCACATTGCCGGTCTCACCAGAGCCTTTCCTTCCCCTGAAAATGGCATAGCTACACCTACCATGTGGGATTGTTGAAAGGACTAAGTTAAATTTATGTTTATAAAGTGCTCAGCAAGATGCACAGCACCTAGAAAGGACTCAATAAATGGTGGATAATACGTCCCAAGAATGTTAAAAACTCAAAATTTTTACAAATAGGGAAAAACAATCTTAAAATTCATATACTAGTAGAATTACAGAGGATCCCAAAGGGCCAAAACAAGTTTGAGAAAGAACAAATTTGGAGGCCTCATGCTTCCTAATTTAAAATATATTATTACAAAGCTACAGTAATCAAAACAATATGGTACTGCCCTGGATGGTGTGGCTCAGTTGGCTGGCCATCGTCCCATGCACCAAAAGATTGCTGGTTTGATTCCCAGTACATTCCCCCTGCTCCCTACTAGGGGCTTACAGGAGGCAGCTGATAGATGTTTCTCCCTCTACCACTAAAATCAATAAAACTTTAAAAAATAACAACAATATGGTACTGGCATAAAGAGAGATATATACACTAATGAAACAAAATAGACAGCTCAGAAATAAACCCATGCTTACACAGTTAACTGCTCTTCAGCAAGGGTGCCAAAATAAACAATAGGGAAAGGCAGTCTTGTCAACAAATGGTTTTGGCGAAACAAGCTAGCCACACGCAGAAGAGCATGACCTCTGAAGACAGCTGCCCTGAGTCTGAAGCTTTGCCTACCAGCGAGTTAGTGAAGTTCTCTGTGCCATAATTCCCTCATCTATAAAAGGGGGTTAATAATAGTACCTTCTTCCTAAGACTGTTGGGAGATTTAAATAAGGTGCTTAGAATAGCTTTGACACATAGTATTCATTTCATTACTACTAATTATCAGTGGGGACTGAGGAAAGCTACTTAACCTCTTTGAGACTCAATTTCCTCTGTTGAAAGAGGGAGACAAGCTCTAACTTGCTGTGTTATTGGGACAAAGTGAATGACAAAGCTAATGGGAAGGCCTCGGCTCACTTCTGGGCCCGAGAAGTCAGACAAGTCCAGTAACCAACAGAGCAAGCCTATTTCCAAGAGGTAAGGGAGAAAGGGTCTCAACAGAGATTACCAGGGAGGGGAGAGCAAAGGGGAACCCCTCCCTCAGGATGGGTGGGTCCTTGGCATAACCACCCCAAAGCCAAGGCCCTCCCTCCTCTACCACCCCGTCTAGAGTCCTTAGTTGGCGTTCTCAGTACCACAGAGAATATTTAGTCACCTCATGTTTAACCTTCCGATTCTGTGACTATACTTCCTCCAGATCATGAGCTTTATCCAGATCTTAGAGTAATCTTATCCAAAGACAGTTGCCGACATACCACCAAATGAATGAAAAGCGAGGGCACATCTCTTTGCCCATTTACTGCATGGTGAGCAGCATCCCCTGCTCTGCAACCTGGAGACCCCGATTCCCTCTGATCAGCTACTACGGTTCTGGCCCTCGGAGCTTGTCCCACACGGATCACTGCAGCCTTTTTTCAGTGGTTAATTCTATGCCCCCTCCCAGGGATGTGCAGATTTGTCCTCTATAACAACATTAATGCCTTCTAAAAACATTTACAATGATACTAGAAGTACACTATGATTAGGGTAAATGTCAATAAAAATTTATAAGTGTATCTCTACTGAGAATTTTTGACAGAAGTTTATGAGGGGAAAGTTCGCATAATCAAATGAAAATGACAGAATAAAATTCTAAATGCATGATAGGAAATAGCAATGATTAGCCAGTTAGCCTATTTCAGAGAAAGCTCGGGAAAGCAAGCAGCCGGTTTACTTCCAACACTTTGAATGATGTTAATTTAAGAAACACCTTCTCCTGAAGCCCATAACTTTCCCATCAACCAGTCTACCAGTTGAACTAGGCCACAGACTTCAATTATCTGCCATTAGATATCAGACTGGAAATTAACTGAGAAAGACTAGTAACGACATGGTAGCATCCTTGCTGACATTCCTTGTCCTTTCTCTCTGTTAGATATTCATGGATTTTGTATATGTGGAGAGTTGCATACATTTAATGGGCAAGATCCATTGGTCCTATTATAGTGTA
>PVJC01018131.1:0-31705 GCA_004026665.1 Murina feae | reverse complement strand
ACAATGTCTCAATGATAAAAGCCTCGGGAGCTGAAGCAAACAGCAGGCTGGGCTGGACTACTAAGCTCAACATTGTTTCATTATAGAAGCCACGAGCTGAAGCAGAGAGGAGGTTTTGTTAACTGCTGAGGCCTCAGCTAAAAGGAACAGTGTATCAATTATAGAAGATAAATAAACCCCAGAAACCTGCTTCCAGCCAGCCTTGCTGGGACATTGGGTCAATGGGAGCTGTGGGCAGCCTGAAAGCCTGAAAACGACCCTCAGCCCATCACCCATACTGACTATACCCCAATGGGGTGAGGGTCCACACTGGGGGGCTTGGCCAGCCTGCAAACAGCCATCAGCCTATCACCCAGGCTGGCCAGGTACCCCAGTAGGGACCCAAAACTTGAATGGACTGTGGACAGCCTGAAAATGGCTCTCAGCCCATCACCCAGGCTGGCCACACCCCAATAAGGTGAGGGTCCACACTGGGGAGCTTGGCCAGACTGCAAACAGCCATCAGCCCGTCACCCAGGCTGACCACACATGCCAGCAGGTGGACATCCCCAGAGGGGTCCCAGACTGTGAGAGGGCACAGGTTGGCCTGAGGGACATCCTGAGTGCACAAATTTTTGTGCACCGGTCCCCTAGTTACTATAATGATTTTGTCAGGCATTCATCATCAAAGTACTTAAATCATTTTGTGAGGGGTTAATGGAGTATGCTTATTCTTAGACCAAAAGTATCACTTCCAAGGATTATTTGCTGATATTAAGATGAGAAACAAATTTTTAAAAAATCATGACTTTGTAATGCAAGGAATGTTGTCACTTATTGACATAGCCGATCACCACTGATATTAGGACAACCAGACCTGTGTGTCTCCTGATTGGTGCAGTTTACTACACAGAGCATCACTTACAACACTCCTGCCAGAAGCTGAATGCAAATCTTCTTGGTCTTTATATCTTCCTTCCAGTTTATAGAAAATACTAGGGGCCCGGTGCACAAAAATTTGTGCACTCGGAGGGTGGGGGTCCCTCAGCCCGGCCTGTGCCCTCTTGCAGTCTGGGACACCTCGGGGGGTAGGGATGTCCACCTGCTGGCATGCCTGGCCAGCCTGGGTGAGGGACTGAGAGCCATTTTCAGTCTGCCCACAGCCCCTTCAGGGTTTGTGCACTGGGGGGTGGGAAGGCTGGTGAGTGCAGGCCTGGACGTTTCCCACCGGAGGACCCACGATTGCACATGTCTGGTGGGCCCACACCGCTGAGGGGACACACCTGGCGCAGAGTTGGGTGGCAAACCAGGGGCAGATGCTGGTGCAGAATCCCTTGGTGGGGCCCTGTTGCTGAGCAAACACACCCGGGGTGGAGCTGGGCAGTGAACTGGCTTCGGATTCTCTGCACTGTGCAGCAGATGCTCCCGCATGCCCTCTGGAGGCCCCTGGGAGGCAGATGAAGGTAGCGGACCCTGGACGGGTGTTCCTGGACACCCTGTGGAGACCCCAGGGCAGAGCCAGGCAGTGGACCTAGGACAGGCATTCCTGGATGTCCCGCAGAGGCCCCCGGGGGGCAAAGCCAGGCAGCAGACCCAGGACGGTTGCTCCTGCACACCCTGCAGAGGCTCCATACTCCTGCATGCCCCAGGGAGGCCCCCAGGGTTGGAGCCAGGCAGTGGACCCGGGACAGGCACTCGTGGACACTCCTCGGAGGCTCCTGGGGGCGGAGCTAAGCAGCAGACCCAGGACAGCTGCTCCTGGACATCCCAAGGAGGCCCCAGGCCAGACCCCCCCTCCCACTGAGCTGACACACCTGGCACAACTATGCTGGCCATGAAGGCTCCCAGTGCAGAGCCGCCCTGCCAGCCTCCATCTTGGCTGGGTTAATTTACATACAGCTGCTCTGATTGGCTGGTGAGCGTGGCCATAAGCAGAGGCTCAGCTAGCCTAGGCAGGCAGTTGCAACAGAAGCCTTTGGTTTGCTCTAGCTCCATAGCTGTTGTCCTCCATCTTGGCTGGGTTAATTTGCATACAGCTGCTCTGATTGGCTGGTGGTAACAGTCAATTTGCATGTTTCTCTTTTATTATATTAGATAGGCATTAGAGCAATAAATTAAATGACACCATAAAGAAGTAATGAGGCCCTAATCGGCTTTGCTCAGCGCGTTAGTCTGCGGACTGAAAGGTCCCAGGTTCAATTCCGGTCAAGGGCATGTACCTTAGTTGTGGGCACATACCCAGTGGGAGGTGTGCAGGAGGCAGCTGATTGATGGTTCTAACTCTCTATTTCTCTCCCTTCCTCTCTATAAAAAATCAATAAAATATATATTTTTTAAAAAAGAAGTAATGTGGCTCATTTAATAACATCATTGATTATACTTTCTCAATAAGTCAATGATGTAAAAAAAAAAATAAAGACTTTTTCCTATATTAAAAGATGCTAAAGAAAAGTGACAGCGCTGACCGGTGTGGTTCAGTTGGTTGGGCACCGTCCTGTGCACTGAAAGGATGCTGGTAGGTTCCAGGTCAGGGCACAAACCTGGGCTGTAACTCAATCCCCAGTGGAGGACATGCAGGGGCAGCCAACTGATATGTCGCTCTCAAATCAAGGTAGAATGAAAGTTGACAAAAAATCACTTTTACTGTAATTATGTGTTCCATGTGAGGGCACCTTCCAATCGTTTGTGAAGTCGTTTGAGCAAGGACAGCATTTTCACCTTTGTATTTCTAGTAGCTAGCATATTGCCTGGCACGCTTTTGATACCCAGTAAGTGTCACATAAAGGAAGAAAAAAATATGAAATTGGAATATAAAAACAAAATATATATATTTTAGTCCAATAACTCAACATCAAATCCATAGAGGGGGCTGTACTGAGGGGTAAGGGTCTGCATTCCAGGCTCTGTGCGCTGGTCTATCATGTTGGAATGAATATTATGAATGTGCAGGGCACGGCATTTAAAGTGTACAATGTATAAATGGAAATAAGAAACAGAGAGAAAAATAAACGTGGTAACTTCACCTCCCGTGTAAAAAATATGCAAGGGTTTTTTGTGTGTTTTTTAGTTAAACCTCAACCAAGGATATTTTCCCGTTGAAAATAATCATTGAGGAGTCCTGTTCACAGATGGCGACCACAGCGACCCCATTTCCTGCAGGTACTTTTGTCGGAGGTGACTGAGGTGACATCTTCAATCCGTCAATCTTCATTCCTAAGTGGGCAAGGGCTCTTAGAGCTGACTGGCCCCCTGGTCCAGCTGTCTTGGTCCTGTTTCCTCCTGGCCCGGCGTTTGATGTCAAGAACCGTGATGCCCTGCTCCTTGCACCCCTGGGCCACACCCAGAGCATCCAACGTTGACAGTGTATGGAGAGGACTCATCTCCTCATCTCCGTCAACCTTTCCCTTCATCCCACCAGTCACATGGCAGATGGTTTCCTTGTCAGAGAGATCAGTGGCATGGACAAAAGTGTCATTGAAGGATGTAAATATGTGGCAGACGCCACATACATTTTCTCCTTCAGCCGCCTGAGGTCCGAGGCTGATGACCTGTTCTTCCTTCCTTTCCTTGCCCTTGCGAGGTGCCATTTCTGCGTGTCTCACCCTGACTGCCACCAGAAAGCTCCATTGATTTTTAGAGAGAGTGCTAGGGAAGGGGAGAGAGAGAAACATTGATGTGAGACACATCGATTGCTTGCTCTCCGCATGTACCCAACCAGGGCTGGGATAGAGCCTGCAACCTGCAACCCCAGCACACGCCCTTGACCAGAATTGAAGCCAGGACCCTTCAGAGTGGGGGCCAGCACTATTCATGGAGCCAAACTGGCTAGGGCTACAAGTGTTTTAAGCCCTACAACTTCTCACCATGTTAAAAACAAAAACAAACAGATACCGGATGACTTTAGCTCTCAGGAAGAAATGCTGTAGGGATAGAATAAACTGTGAAAGGCATATTTTGATGATGGCATCATCCTCATCACCAATACTTGAATGTCGGGGACTTTGCAATCATTATCGATAAGATATATAACATCTCTGCAGGTGAAGTATTATTATTTTAATTTTAAAGATAAGGAAATTAAAGGTCAGAGATTTAAGTATTTTGCCACAAATCTCACATGTATTACATTTGACGTGACAAGAACAACAACCCAGTTAACAACAAGAAACAAAAATCACAGTAAATAACATGTTCTTTTCTCCAAGAGAAAACTGAGGCATGGAATCATTTAGCTCATGAATGGCTAAAGTCTGAGGTCTTCCTAACTCCAAAATACTTAGAAATAAAGTTAAACGTGTAAGCCAGTCGGTAATATCAGATTGAAGAATTCCAGTTTAGATATACAAGCTATAGTTGTGAATATTTAGCAATCCCTGGAAAAGTGGGTCAGAGGAACTGATAGTATTTTTATACAAGAGAAACTAGAGGTTGTATAATGCAATGTGAAAGATGTTACTTTTTCTGATCCTGCTATGATAATAGCTAAAATTAATTTCTCAAAAGCTGAGGAATTTGGCAAAGATATTTGGAGGTTGAGACTATCCCTATGAGAACAAGAAAGAATTAAAAACTATAAGAGGGATGATCAAGGGTAGAGAATCCCTGCTTACCTTTCCAGATGTCACTAAGTGGTGGCTCATATTTTTAAAAAATGATATAAAGACAATTCCCTAGAGAAGGAATCAAGCCAAGAGCTTTAAAGAGCAAAATAGCTGCAGAAATGTTTGAAGGCGTACACAGACAGAAAACCAAGGTGAAGATTCGGAAGCAGAAATTCGCACAGGTCTATTAAGATAGGGTGGTGAGAGAAGAAAGGAAGACAAAGACACTTCCCACAGCTATGCGAGGTTGTGCAGGAAAACAGGACAGAGTAGAGGAAAGCAAAAAAGTTAAGGGCTAGCTTGGCACTAAGGGAAAAGAATGGTGTTGCGCTTGTGTTCCTTAAATAATGGAAGTGATCATTAGCAAGAAACTTCAGAGCCCAGCGGCCTGGCTCAGTGGTTGAGTGTCCACCTATGAACCAGGAGGTCACAGTTCGATTCCCAATCAGGGCACATGCCCGGGTTTCAGGCTCCTTCCCCGCTGCGTGACAGAGACAGCCGACTGGTGATGCTCTCTCATCATTGATGTTTCTGCCTCTCTCTCCCTCTCTCTTCCTTTCTTTGAAATCAATAAAGAAAAAATAAAGAAACTTGAGAAACTGGAACAAAGAAGGAATCTGAGCTGACGCAAGGTGCCAACTAAAGAATAAGCATTTTATTGAAAAATATCATAGTCAATAAGTGAATCCAAGGAAGAAAGTATTCCAATGAAATACTGTGGATAAATTAGGCACATTTTACATATTATTTATTATAATACTAGAGGCCCAGTACACAGGAGTTTGTGCACTTGGGCGGGTCCTTCAGCCCAGCCTGTGCCTTCTTGCAGTCTGGAACCTCTCAGGGATGTTCACCTGCTGGCTTGGGCCCACTCCCTGGGGGATCAGGTCTAAACTGGCAGTCAGACATCTCTCTGGCAGCTCGGGAGCCCTTGGGGGATATCCACTTGCCAGTGGGGAACAGGCCTAAGCTGCAGTTGGACATCCTTAGCTCTGCTGAGGAGACTGGAGTGGCTCCCACCACCACCACAGTGTTGGCAGCCCTCAGCCTGGCTTGTAGCTGAGCAGAGCTCCCCTGTGGGACTGCACTGACCACCAGGGGGTAGCTTCTGCATTGAGTGTCTGTCTGCCCCATCGTGGTCAGTGTGTGTCATAGTGACCAGTCATTCCCAGTCATTTTGTTGTTAGGGTCTATTTGCATATTACCCTTTTATTATATAGGATTAAAATGGTCATCACAAGTGAATCTCAAGTTATGTGTTTTCTTTTTTAATTTAAAGTCATATATTAAAAGTCAAACTTTGAAACTAGACATTGATTTATAGAATTTTAAAGCATAGCATAAGACATGCAATAGGCACCATGGTAGGAGGGAAAAAATCTGTTGTGTTGAGGAATCTGAAGAGACATCATGCTTTAAGGGAAAGTGGGAAGAGCATTAATTTTATTTCAATGAAGCAAATGTTTGATTGGAAAAACAACAACACAAACAGTTTCTCTTTAAGACCATCTGTCTGAGCATTGCTGAAATATGTGAGCACATTTACCAGCAACCCCATCAGCTGCCCATACGCAGTGGAGGGTGAATGTGCGGGAAGGGTGTGTAATTCAGAGTGCCAGAGGAATGAGACAAGCCTGCTTGTCCAGTTTCTCTCTGTGTGTTGGTCTGAAAACTCTTTTACAATGAGATTGTAGGGCACTTCCAGGGAAGTAAAATGCATCAATGAAAATGGGATGTAGTCTGAAATGAATTTTATTTCATGCAGATGACACATTTTGTGTTCCAGGAGGAGCACAGGCTGTAGACAAATATGAGTAGTGTTCTCCCTAGAGCAGTGGGAAGTACAACTAAACAGATCAAAGTAGCAAATCCATTAATATGATACCAGATGCAGAAGTGGCTCCATGAAATGCAACAATGCTGAGACCAGCGCAAGGAGAATTATTGGCCTTCAATTTATAGAGAGGAAGATGGTGCACAATAAAATAAGGCATGGAAAGGAAAGTACATGCAAAATTAAGGGAAATCTAACATTTGAAAATAGGGCAAGACTGAGTAAAGGACTCCCAGTGGCAGTTTTCCAGTGCCTTAGTTCTATAATCACCCTTTCCCGCCCCCCCCACCCCCAATTATATGGCTCTTCTGGCAGGGCTGTTTAGTTTCCATTGGAAATGTAGGGATAACTTAAAAGAGGGTCATGTTTCAAAGTGAACTGTAACAATACTTTGGGCAACAAACTTTAAATTCCACCAGCTCATTTGAGGGAATGAGGGAATAGGACTGCTTTACTGAAGATAAAAAACATTTTTTTGAAGGAAAAAGAAGGTGAATTATGAAAAGGATCTGGTAAAGTAGATGATGGTGTAGAGTATAAAGCCTAAGACTTAAAAGGAAAAACTAGGAAGGCATCACACTTATAAATATCAAAGGAGATCTATGTGAACACATGAAGACATTTTTTTAAAAAGGTTGTAAATATCTAAGGGAAGTAGTAGAACTGAGTCAAAGGAATCTTTCTTGAATTTTTTTTTTAAACCCCACTTCCAATTAAAATACATATATAATAACTAGAGGCCTGATGCATGAAATCTGTGGAAGGGGTTCAGCCCTTGCAACCCTGGCTTTGTCTGGAAGGTCATCCAGAGAGTCCTTCTGACAGTTGTTCTGCTGTTGGGTCTAATTAGCATATTAACTGTCTATTATATAGAATGTTTGCCCAAGGGATGCAGGAGGAAAGGAAACCAAGGAGCACAAACTCAGTAACTATGACACGCTTGAGAGTCTGATGGCTCAGGTTATAAAAATAATAGTCGAAACAATGTTACACACACATTTACGCATACACATGCAACTATATATTTATGTTGCTGAATTGTTTACACACTGTTGACGTGTGTGGTTTGATGTTTATAATGATCTTCAGGCTGGAAGGACAGTTATCTTAATTCCGATTTTGCAGGTAAAAACACTAAGTTTCAAAGAAATCTACCAACATTGGTGGGAGAGAAAAAACAGCTATTAATCCTTAATGTCATCAGCTTTGCTTACTTGTGAAGCCAGTCTCCCTTTTCCCCTGGGAAAACCAAATTCTTGATTCTATTAAAATTGTCTGTATTTGTCAAACCCAGTAGTCGGCACACCTGAATGATACCCTGGGTACATGTGGCACATGAAGCTGCAGTCTGGCCATCTAAGTTCAGCCAGATTGGTCAGTCTCTCTGCATAGGTCTGTCTTAATTGTAATTTCCTCTACAGTTTTCTGAAAAGACGAATTCATGCATGGCTGAATTCCTGCTCCCTTACCAAAGCATATCCATAGTTTCTCATCTTTAAAAACCAAGTCTTGTCTGTCTCCAAGTTCCTGCTTAAATTCTCTTTTATTAGACAGAGTGTGTACAGCAAAAACCCTGTCACATGAGTGACCGTGGGTACTGCACTCTTTCATAGCAAGCACATCTCATTTCCTCTTGAACACAGTATGTGAATTTCTGGTCATTGGTCCTGGAGAAAGACACATTGGCCCATTTTCTTATCTTTAAACAGTCCAGCCACATTTTACACTTTATTTGGCAGCTTGCTGAATCAATGTCAAGTAAGAGCGCTCTATGTCTCTTAAAAACTTCATATATGGATATGGTGTTTGCTCAGTGTGAACCGCATGCAGAATCCTTCCTTCAGGACTTCAATATACAGCTGGAGAAGTGCAAAAACTGTGAGTATAATAGTGATTCTTTCAAAGGATAGTTTACAGATTTTATAATTGTTTTCTCTTTCTTTTGGTTGATATGTATAAAAATGAATTTTATGTTCTTCAAATAAAATATTAAGAATTTGGATTTCATTTGGCATGTATTTTTTTCTAGTGATTAATTCTTATTGTATGCAATGGAGTTTCTGATCTGCACATGAAAATAAATCAAGAAATAAAACAATATTTGTCTTCAACACCACTAGTTCAAAAAGCTCTGTGCTAGAAGACCACACTGTCAAGAGAAAAATTAGTTAGAGAAGCAAACTACATTATAACATTTAAAAATTAGTAATTATAAAAGCATTAAGAGAAAATGATAAAAATGAGATAGTATAATTTATGACAATAAATGTTATTTTTAAAAACATGTTTGTTGGTGGAAAAATATAAGCATGAAATACATCTTGTTATATGTATAAGAATTAAGCATCCTTTGTCATTTTACAGAAGACTAGGGGCCCAGTGCACAAATTCATACACCTTGAAATGAAATGTGGGCGGCAAGGCTTCAGTGGGCATAGGGGCAGGTCTTGGCCCATCCACCATGCCCCCTCCTGGCCCCTCCTGCTGAGGCCTCCAGTACCCTGTCTGCTGGCAACCCCATTCCTACCACCACTACTCCCATACACTGATGATGCCAGCTCCCATCGCATCCATTGATGGAGCAGAGCCATTGGGGTGTGAGCTGCCCCAATCACCCCTCAGGAGCAGGGGTAGGTGGAAAAGCCCTCAGGGGATATAGGAGCTGGCAGCTGCCACTTAAACCCACTGACAACGCCAAGTGATTGGGACCAGTGCCAGCACTGGCAGTGGCTGCGAGCAGTGGTGCCAACTGCAGATGTGAGAAGGGTCATCTTCAGCAGCGGGTGCAAGAGGTGGATGCTAGCCCCAATCACCCCTCAGGAGCAGGGGAAGGTGGAAAAGCCCTGAGGGGCTATTGGGGCCAGCAGGTACTGCTGATGGTGCTATGGATGGCACCAAGCGATCAGGGCCGGCACTGGACACTGGCAATGGGTATGAGCGAGGCTGGCACCAGCAGCAAGTGTGAGCACCAGGCAGGACTATGGTGTGTGGGAGCAAAGAATTTTCAGTAACCACCAGAGGCTCATCCCAATGACAGCGATAGGCTTGGTCTGGCGCCTCCACAATGCCACTGCAGCCGATGATACTATGCTTCACACTCTGCCACCTGCTACCAAGACCCACCATGTTCCACACATGCCCCCTGGTGGTCAGCACATGTCATAGCGACCAGTTGTCTGGTTGTCCAGTTGGTCAGTTGTTCCCCTGTTTGGTCTATTTGCATATTAGGGATATATATATATATATATATATGCAATTTCCTAATCATATATGTGACATATACATATATGCAACAGTCCTCTATAATGCCATTTTAATAGCTGTATATTTTCCCAGCGGATATGTGTGCATGTATGTATATAATTAATTTAATGTTTTATCTTTGTTGGGTATTTACATAACTGTCTACATTTTACTATTAAGAAAATGTTGTGTTAAGTATAATTAAGGTGAACATGAACACATCCTATAGAATAAAAGGCCAGTATGCAAATCGTCCAAATAGCAGAACAACCAGTTGCTACGATGTGCACTGACCACCAAAGGGGCAGAAGCTCAATGCAGGAGCTTCCCCCTGGTGGTCAGCGTGCTCCCACAGGGGGAGCACCACTAACCCAGAAGACCAGAAGCTGGGCTCTCATCTGGCGAGCACAATGGCAGTAGCGGGAGCCTCTCTTGCCTCTGTGGCAGCACTAAGGATGTCTAATTGACAGGTTAGGCCAGACTCCATGGTAAACAGGCCTAAACTGTCAGTTGGACATTCCCTGAGGGCTCTCGGACTGTAAGAGGGTGCAGGTCGGGCTGAGGGACCCCCACAAGTGCATGAATTTTGTGTAACGGGCCTCTAGTCTATAAATATGTATTCTGATAAATTCCTACAAGTTCAATTGTTAGATTTAATATTTTGCATACCTTGGGGGCTCCTAATTTATTTTTTCATAATATGGCTAAATTATGCTGCAGAAATTTTTGGACTTTTTTTCTTATCAGATGTTTAATATGCACGCCCATTTCTTTACACCCATGTGAAAATAGACATTATAAATTGTTTTAAACAAAAACAAAAATAAAGCATCTCAAAACAAAAGGAGAGAATGCCTGTTCATATTTTCAAATAGATTTCTACTGGCACATTCAATTTTTTCTCTGAATGGTATATACAGTATATATGGCATAACACATCTATTTCTCTATTTCTATTGCTATCTCTACATATCTAATATATGTTTCTGCCATTCCTCATCCAGTCCTCATTGACAAACCATCTGAACTCTGAACTCTGAAGTCATATATGTTACGCAAACATCCCCATGTGACTGATGCTGGGCTCTGGGCTTTCGGTGTCTCCTGCTGACCAGGCTTTCCTGCAGCTGCCTCTGGATTGACTGGAAGGCTTTACTGGGAAGAAAGGCTAGGGATGAAGAGAGGGCATGTTCCTGCAGCTATGACTGACCTAGAAGGAGGGCTGGTAGAACAATCCCAGGAAATGGCAAATTTGGAAGACATGGGTTTTGTGACTATTAGGGAGCTTTCTGTAGGGAAAGAGGTTATTTGGAGACTAAATCCTTGCAATGAAATATTGCAATGGAAGAAGCAATATTGCAAATATGTTTCTGAGCACAAGTCCCTGAATTTGGAGGTAACTTAGAAGAAGAAAAAAAGTAAAATAAGAAAAGGTCTTACATCTTGTAGGCATAAATTTATAATACAGAGCATTGTTTGGAATTTTACCAAGAGAAAATTTATTATGGTTAGCATGCACCATCTCTCTGTATATATAAAATCCTAAGTGAACAGATGATCATTCAACCATTTGACCATTAGATATGATGTGCAATGACCACCAGGGGGCAGATGCTCAATGCATAGGTGTGGAAACATGGAACAGACTGATGAATCTCAGAGGGAAGGATGGGCAAGGAAAGGTGGGAAGAGATTAATCAAAGATCTTCTATGCATGCTAGAGGCCCGGTGCATGGATTCATGCACCAGTAGGGTCCCTCTGGCTGGCCTGCGAGGATAAGGCTGAATCCAGCAGTCTAATACCCCTGAGGAGTCCCAGATTGCGAGAGGGTGCAGGCCAGGCCAAGGAACCCCACAGGTGCGTAAATCCATGTGCCATGCCTCTAGTTTTTCAAAAAAAAAAACAGAAAGGGTTTGAGGTTATCCATCAATCATGTGTTAATGCAAATAAGTTTTACCTGTTGCTTTTTCCTGACAAAGTCCAGTTACTCGCCAAAAAAGGGAATTGTGATTGGTCTGAGTGTTTGAATCTTTGCAATGTGAATTAGATAGACATGTCTGAGCTCTTCTTCCTATTCCCAAAGTAGGAACCTGAGGAGTATATTACACACAGGGAATGAAGACTGGCATTATCACTGCCAGTGTTAACATGCCTTGTATCAAAATTGTATCTAAAGTTATTCCTATGGAAGATAATGAGGAGAGAAAACAGCATTCTCTTTGAAGTTCTGGATGGCTACTCCTGTCACTCAAAATACAGGTTGTTATAATTATTACATTAATTTGACTACAATGTCATTTACATGGACTTCTTGGTGAGACCAGGGTTTCTACTATAATTTCTAATAATCATCCCACGGAAACATGTCTCCCAACAGCATATCAACAGATACATTTTCATTTGTTCCTGTTATTTTCTGTTTATTGATTTTAGAAAGAGAGGAAAGGAGAGAGAGAGTCATTGTTTTGTTGTTGCCACTTTTTATGTGTTCATTGGTTCCTTCTTGTATGTGCTCTGAGTGGAGAGTCATCCCTTGGCATATTGGGAAGACGCTCTACCTAACTGAGCTACTGGGCCAAGGCCTGTTCCTGATATTTTCAAACACTAGTTCTAGTTATTAATGGTGCTACAGAGAAAAATAAAGTCCTTTCCTATAAGCAAGGAATTTGCAATCTGATTTTGGGGCAGAGTGTTGATTAGAATATAATACACACTAAAATATGTTGGAAAATCATAGTTCCAGGAAAGACCATAAGAAGCGGGAAAAACACTGGTTTACACATCAAACCTAGGATACATTTTCACCAGAAACTGAGGTCTCCCTGTATTTACATGTGGTTAGAAAAAGAAGATTCCATATTAATCAGAATATTACTATCTTTACTAAAAGAAGACATTATCTAATCTAATAAAAGAGAAACATTCAAAATGACTGCACCTCCACTACACCCCCAAGCTATGCCCACCAGCCAATCAGAGCAACTACATGCAAATTAACCCAACCAAGATGGTGGCTGGCAGCCACGGAGCTGGAGCAAGCAGAAGGTTCGTTGCCCCCTCAATGGAGGAAGCCAAGCTTCCCACCTGCCTTGTCCATCTATGGCCTCTGCTCAAGGCAACAAAGTTTCAATTATAGAAGATAAATAAAAATCAGATACCTGTTTCCAGCCAGCCTCACTAAGAGCTTGGGGGCTGTGGCGAGCCTGCAAACAGCCATCAGCCCCTCACCCAGGCTGGCCAGGCACTCCAGCAGGGACTCCCACCCTGAAGGGTCGGGGCTAGTCTAAAAACAGCCCTCATTCCCTCACCCAGGCTGGCCAGGCACCCCAGCAGGACCCCCACCCTGATCCGTGCAAAGCATCCGGCCCCCACCCATGCACCAGTCCTCTATCTACACTAATAAAAGAGAAACATGCAAATTGATGTCACTCTGCTTTACTCACCAGCCAATTGGATGAGTATGCAAATTAACCCAACAAAGATGGAGGTTAATTTTCATACATAGGTGCCCAGTGGCCTGGGTCCCGGGAACATCATTGGCACCCAGGTCACTCTGAGGTAGGCCCCATGTGGGCCCTGAGCAGGGTAGAAAGGGCCTGAGCCAGGGGCTCCTGAGCAGGGGCGGACCCAGGCATTGGAGCTGCATGGGGCCACTGCCCAAGCCTAAGCCTTGCCAGAGGCTCAGGCCTGGGTGGGGGGTGGAGCCAGTGATCAGAAGGGCTTGGGGGTTCCCTGCCCAGGCCTGACACCTCGGCCAGAAGTGTGAGGCCTAGTTGAGCGGCCAATCAGGTGATCAGAGGGCGATGGGGGTTATGCCTCTGGCCGAGGCATCAGGCCTGGGCAGGGGGCTGAGCCAGCAATCTGTGTGAACTACAGAGGAAACACCTTTTCTGACTACTCTTTGGCTAAGCTCCCTGTATGCCACTGATAATTTTCTTAGTAACTTGGGTAATAAGAATATAAAAAAGTGATCTATGGTTTTTCTACTACACTCCTGGAGAAAAAAACTAAGGTCCACTGCTCGAGGGCTAAGAAATGTCATATCCTGCCCTAGCCAGTTTGGCTCAGTGGATAATGCCTGGGCCTGCCAACTGAAGGGTATGGGTTCAATTCTGACCAAGGGCATGTACCTAGGTTGCAGGGTCCTCCCTGGCCGGGGCCCATGGCAGGGATCATGCAGGAGGCAATCAATCAAAGTGTTCCTTTCACTTTCATGTTTCTCTCTGTCTTTCCCTTTCTCTTCTACATTCTCTAAAAATCAATGGAAACATATCCTCAGGTGAAAATAAAAAAAAAAATAATAAAGAAATGTCATATCTTATGAAAGTCACATCTTGAAAATGTCTAAAGAGACTGGAATCCGTGTTGTTGAAAAAACCTTGGTGGCTGCAGTGACTGGCAGTGGCTGCAGCAGTGGGGAGATTGGGCTGGTGCCTTCCCTTGATTAGCCCTGTTGCCCCCTACAAGGAGAGCAGGGAGTGGGCCTAAGCTGTCAGTAGGACATTCCTTGAGGGCTCCCAGTATGTGAGTGGGGGAGGCTGGTCTGAAGGACCCCACACCCAGTGCATGAATTTCATGACTGGGCCCTAGTTTTATAATATAATCTTTGGGAATGCATTTTAACCCTACCAGTCTGGTATACCAATTTTTTGGTAATTTCTGAGTCTGCTGTACCTAATTTTCGGTACTTTGCAGTCTGGGTTAAGCTTGCCACTGAAAATCACTGAATTTATATCAGTCACCTTCCATATAACAAAATAAGCCAGAATGTCTAAAGGTTACTATTAAAATGGAAAACCCTAAGACATAAAAATTTTAGATATCCTCCTATAATATTGATTCATAGAAATTCTGAACCTGAGCTTCATGATTTAATTTCTTCATAGACAGAGACATAGATGTTTATAATGTCTCTACTTTCAGCTTTGCAATCTAGGGAGGTGGGAAATTTGCCAGACAAGTATCTAATCTAATAAAAGCGTAATATTGAAATTGACCGTTTCTATGGGATGCCTAATCCACGCCTACCAGCCAATCAGAGTGGCTGTATGCAAATTAACCCAGCCAAGATGGGTGGTGGGTGGTGTGTGTGGGTGGGCGGGGGCCATGGGTGGGTGACAGGCCGCAGGTTGGGCGGGTACAGGCTGGGCTGAGGGACCCCCAAGTGCACAATATATTGTGCACCGGGCTCCTAGTGTAAGTATATTAGTCAATCTAGCTTGATTGCTTTCCTTCTGCAATGGGCAATTTTAATTTTCTATCACATTTACAGTCATCATATTTAAGAAAGGGCAAAATAGGTTAATGAAATCATTATAATTTTATTCAAATAATATATATTTTAAAAGCTCAATTAAAGGAACCGATAGCCTGGCTGGCGTGGCTCAGTGGTTGAGCGTTGACCTATGACCCAGGAGGTTGCACTTCTATCCCTGGTCAGGGTATAGGCCCAGGTTGGGGTGGTGCAATACCTTCCAGCACATGGATGTGTTCAACAACATCAACACCCTTTGAGCCCCACAGTTTTTAAATGCTTATGGAGACTTTATCAAATAGGCATTGTCAATTATTAACTCAGTCTCTAGCCTCTCCCCTCTCTCCAGAGGATGAGGGATGATGAAGCTGATACTTAATCAAGGCTTGGTCTTTCTAATGATTACCTTCCCTCCTAAAACTATCAAAGAGCTCACAAAGAGTTGCCTCAGTAGAACAAAATATGGCCCAGGAAATATCAAGGAATTTAGAAGCTACTTCTAAGACACTCCTATCACTCTATTATTTAGAAAATTACAAGAGTTTTTGAATGTCTGCATCAGGAACTAGGGGCAGAGAGGAAATACCTATTTTTGATATCACCGCCTCTCCACCGTATGCAGGTATGGTAACAATGAAGGTGAACTTACCAGATATTGCTTCAGGAGGACTTGCTGCAAGGGTTGTGTTTAGCTGATAGCCTCCAGCTGCTACACTTTCAGCCACCATAGTTATGAGTGACTGTGCTCTACATCGCTCCTGTCAGTCAATGAGAGAACCCAACAAACAGGGAGGCACCTTGTCTGATTCAGGACCCTTCTAACAGGAAATCTTGCTTGGAGCTCTTCATAAAACTGGCCAAGACTGTCTCAGAGCTGCACTTCATGCTGAGGCTTTTCCCATATAATCCTCATTTTCTTATTTCACAGACATTGGGCTTGCACCTGCCTATTTCTACTCCTTCCTCTATCTCTAAGTTGGTTATGTTCTATTCATGTGTTTCTAGGAGCATCCAAACCGACAGCAAGCCTTACATTTTATCTTTCATTTTTTTAAAAACATTAAGTGTAGAAACCAAAGTGAAAACTCCCTCAATTGGGCAAAATAATAGCTTCAGAGGTCACCTACACCAATGGCTTCTTATTTTCACTAAAGTTTTGACAGAACTATTATGTATGAATCTGTGATATAATTAATTAATTTAATGAATACATCCTATATAATAAAGAGGTAATATGCAAATTGACTGTCACACCCTCACACAAGATGGCCACCTCCATGTGGTCAAAGATGGCTGCCACAAGATCGCCGGTGGGGTGGGCAGTTGGAACCAACGGAGCTGCAGGGGAGGGAGGGCAGTTGGGGTGACTGGGCTGGCAGGTGGGGGCAGTTGGGGGTGAGCAGGCTGGCAGGGGAGGGCAGTTAAGGGGAACCGGGCCAGCAAGGGAAGGAGAGTTAGGGGTGACCAGACCTGCAGGGAGGGAGGGCAGTTGGAGGGGACCAGGCCTGCAGGGGAGGGCAGCTAGGGGTGAGCAGGCCGGCAGGGGAGGGCAGTTAAGGGGAACCGGGCCAGCAAGGGGGGTAGTTGGAAGTGATTGAGCCATAAGGAGAGCAGTTAGGCATCAATCAGGCTGGCAGGGAAGTGGCTAGGGGGTGATCAGGCTGGCAGGCAGAAGCCGTTAGGGGCAATCAGGCAGGCAAGCCGTTGAGAGCCAGCAATCCCAAAGGGTCCATATTGGAGAGGGTGCAGGCTGGGCTGAGGGACACCCCCCACCCCAGCCTAGTGCACAAATTTTGTGCACTGGGACGCTAGTTTAAATATAAAACCTGTATGTTCAGTTTTTGTTTTTTTAGCAGAAATGTTGATGTCTGCCTTCATTCTTGATAATTTATAACTACAAGCCAATCTTCACAACTGTGTGGAATTCAAAATAACTCTATAATGATTAAATGCAAACCAAAAAATACAATATTTTAAAGTGGTTCAGGACTTTTAATGCACATAGGGTTTTGAAAAAGCTAAAGAAAATCCTGTCTGAAATAATTATTTTCCAATGATCAAATACTTTACAAGGGGGAAAATGGGCAAATTCACAAATCAAAAAATCCACAAGGAAATAAATCACAGAAGAGTGACAGTCTAAGAATCAACAAACAGTAGAATCAGATTCACCAAGATGCCAGAAACACACAACAGTAAAGTTAAACTTCAGGCAAAAGAAAAATAACCTCAGATCATGTGATCTAATATTTCAGAAAAAATAAAAAGTTAAGAAGTTCATTAATAAGTTTGCAAATCAAAATGAACACAAACTCTGGCCAGGTGGCTCAGTTGTTTGGAGCATTGTCCCATACATCAAAAGGTGGTGAGGTTGGTTCCTGGTCAGGGCACTTGACTAGGTTGTGGGTTAGGTCCCTGGTCAGGGATAATACCTTAGGCAACCCACTGATGCTTCTTTCTTGCATCAGTCTCTCTCTTCCTCTCTCTCTCTCAAATCAATGAACATATCCTTGGGTGAGAAGATAGAACAAAAGCACAACTAGAAAATAATAATGATAATAAACTGTGCTGTTAAAAGAAAGATTGAATTAAATAGATGATAGCATATGAATTGGGAGAAAGTGATGGGATTTAAGTGTTCTATGTTATGCTAATGGTCAGGAGTAGGGTAAAGATAATATTAAATAGAGATTTTGATAAATTCATATACTATAATTTCTATGGTAACCATTAAAAAAATCAAGATGAGGACTATAATATAAAGTAATAGAGATAAAAATCAATTGAAAAATAAGCAAATTAATCCACAAAAGCTAATTAGGTTAAAAAGCAAAACAGAAAGAAGTAGCAACCTCATGTTAAAAGTTAGGTTCTAAAGTACAATATACCCATTAAATCAAATAGGCAGAAGACTTCTGAACCTTGGTTTGTACCAAAATTACCTAAATTGTTATTAAATTACTAGAGGCCCACTGCACCTCTAACAGCTACCGGCTGCCAGCTGGGGCCTCCCTTTGTTCTGTTCCGTCCCTGGTGGTCAGCACACATAATAGCAAGCAATTGAACTCCTAGTCAGTCAAACTTTTGAGGGGACACTTTGCATATTAGGCTTTTATATATGTACTAGGAGCCTGGTGCATGAAGATTCATGCATGGGAGGCGGGGTCCCTCAGCCCAGCCTGCCTCTTCTCACAGTCCGGGACCCCTCAGTGGATGTCCTACTGATGGCCACAGTCTGGCAGCACAGGCTCAGAGCAGGTGCTGCGTGTGAGTGTTTGTGTCCCCACCTGGGCCTGCCCCCAGTTGCGTAGGAGGCTCGGAGCAGGTGCCACGTGTGTGTGCCTGTCTGATGGGGGCCTCCCTGCTGGTGGTACCTGCTCGCAATCCATATGGCCACAGGCGACCAGGAGGCGGCCCTGCTGCTGGAGCCTGTCTGCTGGCGGTGCCCCCTCCCCCGCTGTTGCTAGCTCCGTGGCTGCCAGCCTCCATCTTGGCTGGGTAAATTTGCATACAGCTGCTTTGATTGGCTGGTGGGCATGGCTTGGCTGGTGGGCATGGCTTAGATGTCTTGGAGAGATGGTTAATTTCCATATTACTCTTTTAATAGAGTAAACAGGAGGCCTGGTGCATGAAATTTGTGCGTGGGGAAGGGTCCCTCAGCCCAACCTGCACCCTCTCCAATTCAGGAGCCCTCAGAGAATGTCCTACTGATAGCTTGGGCCCTCTCCCCATGGTTCTCTGCTCTCTGCAGGGCCTGCCTGCTCCACACCATGGCGATGGGCAAGCAGGCCCTGCTGTGTGCTGTCTGCGGACGCCCTTGCCTGCTCACAGGTCTCCGCGGTGACGGCCAAGCCACTCCAGAGGTGGCAGAGCAGTGAAACTTAATCTGCTAGCAGGGTGGGCAGATCCTGCCTCTCCACTTGGTCCCCATGACCGCTGGCCAGGCCAAGAGGCCCAAACACTCCACTTTGGTAGTGGATCGAGCCTCGCCGCTCAGCCGCAGACATTCCAGAGGAGGCAGAGCAACGAGGCTCGATCCACTACCAAAGTGGGTGGATCCTGCTTCTCCACTTGGTCCCCATGACCCCTGGCCAGGCTGACAGGCACAAACACTCCAGCAGCAGGATTGAGGGGGCTATGGGCGCCGTCAGCTTTGTGACAGAGTGACAGTTAACTTGCATATTACTCTTTCATTAAATTGGATAGATAGGTTTGGTCAATCATGTATTCAAATTGACAAAAATATAAATAGAATTTCCTTCACATTAGTCTATAAATTAAAATCAATTTGAGGTAAAAACAAATGTAAAAGATAAAATTATAAAACTTCAGAGTCATTTCAGGGAAATATACAAGGTTGGGCAAAAATAGGTATACAATTGTGAGTGAAATTCTTTTCAGTTAATGAAGTTATTGTAATAATCATAACCTACATGTCTTTTTTCATATGCATAACTGTAAAGTTACTTTTGCCCACCAAAGTACAAATTGAGGATAATAAAACAAGTGACACACACACACAAAAAAACACAAAACAAAACAAAAACACACATAAAAACATTGGCTATATATTATGACTATATCAATTAATTATTGTTTATTGAAAACCATAAAATAATGAAAATAAGAATCTCTGAGAAATTTTTTCATTGTATAACTGATAAATGAAGAGTATTCAGAATATCTAATAAAAACTCCTTAAACAAATAAGAGAGACAAAAAAATGGAACAAAGAATAAAGACTTAAACTGTATTTGACAGAAAGGTTAATCAGAATCATCATTAAAATAAAAATATGCTCACCCTAACCAGTTTGGCTCAGTGGATAAAGCATCGGCCTGCGGACTCAAGGGTCCCAGGTTCGATTCCGGTCAAGGGCATGTACCTTGGTTGCAAGCACATCCCCAGTGGGGAGTGTGCAGGAGGCAACAGATCGATGTTTCTCATCAGTGTTTCTAACTCTCTATCCCTCTCCCTTCCTCTCTGTGAAAAATCAATTAAATATATTTAAAAAATAAATAAATAAAATAAAAATATGCTCAAATGTATTAGCAATTTAAAACTGCAAACTACATTATAGTGTGGCACCATTTTATATGCAATCACATTGTTTTAAAAATTCATAGCCTTCAAATATCAAATATTGGTGATGATTTGAAATGACAGAACTTTCGTATATTGCTTGCAGGAGGTAATATAAATTAGCACAAATACTTTGGAAAATTACTTAACACTATCAAAATAAAATGACAACATATATGTCCAATGACTAGAAATTCTAATGTTTAATATTTAAGTGGAAGATACTTTTGTGTACCTACTCCAAGAAGAATAGATATCTTCTTCAGAGATTAAGTATCCATCAGTAATAGAACAGATAAATAAATTGGGTTGCATTGAAACTATATAGCAATATAAATGAATGAACTTCAGCTACCTGTAAAAACATGGAGGGGAGAACTTGAAGTTCAAAGATCTTAAATTGAGCTAGAAAGCATCAGGTAAATATGCACAATTTAATTAAACTTAATAAATTTTAGGAGCATTTGAAGTAAACAATTAGTTGTTTAAAAAATCAAAATGTGCGATATCATTTTTCTAAAGCAAATTTTAAAAAATCCAAAATTCATAATGGAGGCTCCTCTATAATTTTAGAGGTACAAATATGTTAAAGACATGAAAATTATTTTTCCTTTATTCAGGGAAATTTGATATGTATTTATTTATTATGATTCTTTGTACTTCAAACCTACTTTTAATACATTTTAAATATAAAAATTAATTTTAAATTACTTTGCAAGTGAAAATATTTTAAATTGCTTAAATGAAAAAAAAATCTACATAAACATTCAAGTAAAGCAGTGGTTCTCAAACTTCTGGCCCTTTAAATGCAGTTCCTCATGTTGTGACCCAACCATAAAATTATTCTTATTGCTACTTCATAACTGTAATGTTGCTACTGTTATGAATAGTAATGTAAATATCTGATATGCAGGATGGTCTTAGGCGACCCCTGTGAAAGGGTCGTTCGACCACCAAAGGGGTTGCGACCCACAGGCTGAGAACCGCTAATAAAATATCATGTAATGTAATCACAAAATATATACATTTAACTTATACAAAATATCAATTTAATTACATTGGCTACTAAAATGCTACATAGCTATGAGAATTCATACACTTAAGAACTAATTGATGCAAGTTCTAAAAAATGCATGTTTTATTACATCAGAAAAAGGAAGTGTCAACGCCTTTAACTTTTAGCTTAAGAAATACACAACTTGGCCCTGGCTGGTTTGGCTCAGTGGATAAAGTGTGGGCCTGTGAAATGAAGGATCCTGGATTCGATTCTGGTCAAGGGCATGTGCCCAGGTTGCAGGCTCAAACGCCAGTAGGGGGCGTGCAGGAGGCAGCCAATCAATGATTCTCTCTCATTGATGTTTTTAACTCTCTCTCCTTCTCCCTTCCTCTCTGGAATCAATAAAATTATTTTTTAAAAAAAGAAGAAATACAAAATTTAGATTATGCGTATCTTGTATCTAAGTAAATTAGAGGTCAAAGACATTCTGCTTCTTTCCATGTAAACTTTTCTAATACAGAGAATATCACTGAAATATATGCAAATTAATTTAATGCCCATGCTTAGAATTCTCAAATAGCAAACAATAGAGCAATAATTTACATTATTATTACCATAATGACTGATTTTTTCCCTGACTGAACCCTATAATTGTGTGAAGTTCCACTTGTAAACTTCATTTTCCCCAGTATATAAGTTTCATTGAATTCACCTCACTTGGAAATTGCTACTTTTTCTCTCTTTAAAAATTTGATTATGAGCTCCATGAGAAGAAGAATCTTATCTAATATATTCACCTATTCTAGTGTCTATCATAGTGCCTGATAAATATTAATCACATTTGAGTATTTACTAATTTAACAAGTGGATCATTATCACATTATTGAACAGTAGAAGGATAAACATAAAAGATGTTTCAAAAATAATATATGGTATTAGTCTTTTCTTCTACTTATGTCTTAAGAGTCCACATAGTTCCAAGAAAATTCACTTAATTTTTATTAAATTTATTTATTTTTTATTTGGTAATGAATTTACATGGTTTAAACTTCAGTTATATATATGTATATATACTAGAGGTCCGATGCATGAAATTCATGCATGGAGTGGGAATGGGGCGTGGGGGTGGTGTCCCTCAGCCCAACTTGCACCCTTTCCAATCTGGGACTCCTTGAAGGATGTCCAACTGTGGGATCAAGCCTAAATGGGCAGTCAGACATGCCTTTCACAACCCAGGACTGCTGGCTCCTGACCTCTCACCTACCGATTGCCCTTAACCACTCCCCTGCCAGCCTGATCAATAGCTAACTGCTCCTGTGCCAGCCTGATTGCCCCTAACTGCCCTCCCCCTGCCAGGATGGTCCCCCCAACTGTTCTCCCCTGCCATCCTGGGTCCCCCAACTGCCCTCCCCTGCAGGCCTGGGACCCCCCAACTGCCCTCCCTGCAGGCCTGGGTCCCCTCAATTACCCTCCCCTGCAGGCCTGGGTAACCCCCCACAAATGTCCTTCCCTGCAGGCCTGGATCCCTCCCAACTGCCTTCCCCTGCCATCCTGGGTCCCCCCCAACTCCCTCCTCTGCCAGCATAGTTCCCCCCAAACTGTCCTCCCTTGCCATCCTGGGTCCCCCCAACTGCCCTCCCCTGCAGGCCTGGATCCCCCCCAATTGCCCTCCCTTGCTGGCTATCTTGTGGAGGCCATCTTTGACCACATGGGGGAAGCCATCTTGTGATGGTCAATTTGCAAATTACTCTTTTATTAGATAGGATATATATATTGATTGGACATGTTTCTTTTCTACCAAATTTATACCCTTCTATTCCCTAAAAAATATATTTTCTAATATATTGTGCAGTCTTTCAATGTTTCATTATGCAAATACAAATATTAAAATATTTTTATTACCTCCCTTTAATTGCATAAAAATTACATGTGCTATAAGCACTCTTCTACCTCTTTTTTTTCCTTCTCTTAAAAATAAGTTGTGTCCATTGCTTATGCTTATATGCATGCATACAAGTCCTTTGGTTGATGTCTTCCCTTTCCCCCCACCATCCCTTGCTTTCCCTCTGAGGTTTGACAGTCTGATAGATGCTTTTCTGTTTCTGTATCTGTTTTTGTTCATTAGTTTATGTTGTGCATTATATTCCATAAATGGGTGAGATCATGTGATATTTATCTTTCTCCAACTAACTTATTTCGCTTAGAATAATGCTCTCTAGGTCCATCCATGCCATTGCAAATGATATCATCAGTGGACACAGACACTAGACAGGTGAAGACATGAGCTGGAATGGGGGTGAGGTGGGCAATGGGGGGATAAGGGGTATAATGAACAACATAAACTGATGAACAAAAACAGAAACAGCGACAGAGAATCATCAATCACACCGTCAAACCTCAGAAGGAAGGTAGGGGAGTGTGGGGGTCAGGAGGAGAGATTAACCAAAGGACTTATATGCATGCATATAAGCATAAACAATGGACACATTTACTAGGGGGGTGAGGGCATAAGCCAGGAGGGTGGGGGAGCAATGGGGGGATAAGGACACATATGTAATACCTTAATTCAGTGATTGTCAACCTGTGGGTTGGGACCCCTTTGGGGGTTGAACAACCCTTTTACAGGGGTCGCCTAAGCCCATTCTGCATATCAGATATTTACATTATGATTCATAACAGTAGCAAAATTAGTTATGAAGTAGCAACGAAAACAATTTTATGGTTGGGGTCATAACATGAGGAACTGCATTTAAAGGGCCAGATGGTTGAGAACCACTGCCTTAATTGATAAAGAACAAATAAATAAATATATTAGTTAATGTAAAAAAGTCATGGAGAGCTTTCCATATTAGCATACCAAGTGCTACTTCTATCTTTTGTACAGGTGCATAACATCTCTTGTGTTGTTCCAATCTCATGCTGTTAACAATGCTGTGGTGATGTATCATCTTTTACATATATCACTTTGGATTTGTGCAGGCGCCTCTGAATGACAGACTCCCAGAGTTGGCATTGTCTTGGCAATTATCACTGCTATAATACCTGATTCCATTTCGAATTGCCAAGGAGTAAACACATTGTTAAATTTGAATAATTCCACTCCACAGTGATTGTACTATTTGCTATGTCCACCATGTTTTAACCTAGGTCTTTAAAAAAATAAATGCCATTAAATATGAAAGGATTTTATTTGGGTAAATGTCTCAAAGTAAATGAGGAGAGAGTCAGTAAATCAAGGGAAAGTCTCCAGACAGGGATGCAAATCTTCTCTGAGTGAAAGAAAGAGAGGAAAAGTTAAGCGAAAGCATCCTAGACAGCCCCTCTATTCTGAAGGAATAGATCTGCTGTGGAATCTTTGTTTGGCCTCAAATATTGGCTGGTGATGGCCATGAAGGCCAACGGCCCGTACAAAGGACCCTGGGTCAGTTATAATCCCTGTAGTTGGAAGTTTGCTGGGCATGTAACACAAATACTATTAAAAAATGAGAAACTTAACTTCGGGTGGTAAACACACTATGCAATATTCAGATAATGTTTCATAAAAATGTGCACTTGAAACCCCTATAATTTTATTAACCAATGTCACCCCAATACATTTAATTTTTAAAAGGGGGGCTTAATTCTCCCTCCCTGCTGAAAATAGGGAGAGTTTCTGCATTTTTATTTTCTAAGCATTTATCTTAAAACACTTTAAAAGTATTTTTAAATTAAATTTATTGGGGTGACATTGGTTATTAAAATTATATATGTGTCAAATATACATTTCTATGATACATCATCCATATATTGCATGTGTGCCCACCACCCAAACCTTCTGTCACCATATATTTGTCCCCCTTTACTCTTTGCTATCCCTCTTGACCCCCTTGCCTTTGGTAACCACCATACTGTTGCCTGTGTCTGGGAGATTTTGTTTGCTTTTCCTGTTTATTCATTTGTTGTTTTGGTTTCGGTTTTATTTGTACTTTCTTATCTTGGAATATATTTAAATGTTTCTGGAGAGTAGATAGGACTTTTGTCAACTGGCTTTTGTCAGCTTCATGATCCAGGAATATTATTCTCAAGAATCTGCTGGTCATCACTTTGAGAGGTAAACATGGATGACAGCATCCCTTTCTCAGTTTGTGGGGAGTGTAGGAGCCTTATTTCAGTGAGAACCTTGCTCGAAGTTGCCAAACCATTTCCTGCTATAAAAAGATGAGAAGCTTATATTTCCCCTGGAATAAAGCCAATTAGGTAACACAGATGGTCATCCCAATTACCAGTTAAAGTTAGGATGAACTGTGGGTAACTTAAGGACTAGTTATTGTTTATCTTGAAGTCACATATGTAATGCCTTATATCTGCTTGGCGAAATGAAGAAATAAAATTTCATTCTGTTGGCAATCTCTCGGCAGTCTCTTAGGAATGTAACCATCACATTTTGGTTTAATGCTTATTCCATAATGAAAAAGTTTTCTTCCTCTATTATCTTTGTAGAGAAGATTGCCACCTTGGGATATATCTAGATATCTAGATAAAGAGATAGAGATAGAGATATAGAGATATAAATTACATTTTCCCAATAGGTGCAACAGACAGGCATTTTGATGTCAATTGACTGAACTTTTCACTTAACTTGTTAAGGAGCTCAGTTGTCCTATCTTTAAATGGGCATACTTTTACTTGACTGTTCATCTACATCACTGTATGGTCAGAAAAGGCAAAATAAAATTATGAAAATAAAACAAGCTTGAAAACATAAAGCACAGAGACAGCAAGATGGCGGCATAGGTAAACACCGTAAATGCAGCCGTGCACAATTATTTCAAAATAACCACAAAAAGAAAACATGGACACCACCCACACCCACAGGAAGGCTGGCTAAGTGAAAATTCTACAACTAGAAAGAGACTGAGACTCAGAGGAGTGGTGGAAGCAAAGTACAGAGGTATGGAGGCACACGCACGGGCTCGGGGAGAGGGCTGGCGCCGGAGGATGTGGTTCTTTTTCAAACCATAAGGAGCCACAAGCCCCCAGCAGCTCTGAACTCCAGTTCCAGGCGAGTTTCTGGGGACCCAGACGCAAACCCAGAGAAGGGGGACTGACTGGCACCGGGAGGAAATCCAAAGCGGCTTTCTCTCAGCGTTGCTTGCAGCAATTACTGTGGGACACAGAGACCCAGTGTCTCTTAGTGCAAGGCTGAGAATTGGCCATAGCTATTTGCTCCGCCTTGCAGACTCCTTGAGGCCTGCCCCTCCCAAGCTGCTCAGAGGCTTTTGTATATAAAAGGCTGAGTATCCTAAGGCAAAGGCTAAATCAACACCTCCTTAAAGATACAAGAGCCAGCCTCACCCAGTGGCCAGAGTGGGACCATCCTAAATAAAACTCAGATCCACAAGGAACACACTTGGGGCAGACACAGTGAGCACAAAAGCCCCACTGAAACAACTCTTGCCCTATAAGGGTGTCCCCAGCACAGAAGTTCTTCCACTGTAGACACAGCTGACTTTCATAACCAAGTGGCTTAGAGGTTAATTCCTCTCAGTGATCACCTAACTCAGACAGGGAAGTAGCCAAAATGCGGAGACAAAGAAACAGGTCACAAATGACAGAAATGGAGGAAAGAAAATGACAGGATATAGAGTTCAAAACCACGGTTATTAGGTTTTTCAAGAATTTTCTAGAGACTGTCGATAATTTTAGTGAGACCCTTGAGCATATGAAAAAGGACCAGCTAGAAATTAAGCATACTGACTGAAATAAAGAATAATATACAAAATCCAACAGCAGACGAGAGGATCGCAAGAATCAAGTCAAAGATATGAAATATAAAGAAGCAAAACCCACCCAGCCAGAAAAGCCAAAAGAAAAAAGAATAAAAATTATGAAGATAGTGTAAGGAGTCTCTGGGGCAACTTCAAGTGTACCAACATCAGAATTATAGGGGTGCCAGAAGAAGAGAAAGAGCAAGATATTGAAACCTATTTGAAGAAATAATGACAGAAAACTTCCCCTACCTGGTAAAAGAAATAGACTTCCAAGTCCAGGAAGCACAGAGAACCCCAAACAAAAGGAATCTAAAGAGGACCACACCAAGATACATCATAATTAAAATGCCAAGAGCAAAAGACAAGGAGAGAATCTTAAAAGCTGCAAGAGAAAAACAGTTACCTATAAGCGGGAACCCATACGACTGTCAGCTGATTTCTCAACAGAAACTTTGCAGGCTAGAAGGGAGTGGCAAGAAATATTCAAAGTGATGAATAGCAAGAACGTACAGCCAAAATTACTTTACCCAGCAAAGCTATCATTCAGAATTGAAGGTCCGACAAAGAGTTTCACAGACAAGAAAAAGTTAAAAGAGTTCATCACCACCCAACCAGTATTATATGAAATGCTGAAATGTATCTTTGAGAAGAGGAAAAAGAAAAAGGAAAGTAAAAATTATGAACAATAAATACATATCTATCAACAAGTGAATCTAAGAATCAAGTGAATAAAAAATCTGGTGTATAGAATAAACTGGTGAATAGAATAGAATCAGAGGCATAGAAAGGGAGTGGACTGACAATTTTCAGGGGTTAAAGGTGTTGGAGGTGCATTAAAAGAATGGACAATAATCATACACCTATGGATGAGGACAGTGGGGGAGCAAGGACAGAAGGTGGGGTGGGAACTTGTCGTTTATTAATTTGTTGATGACAGCCATTCTGACAGGTGTGAGATGATACCTCATTGTTGTTTTGATTTGCATCTCTCATATAATTAGTGACTTTGAGCATGTTTTCATATGTCTCTTGGCTTTCTGAATGTCCTCTTTTGAAAAGTGTCTATTTAGGTTCTTTGCCCATTTTTTGACTGGATTGTTTATCTTTTTTTTGTTAAGTTGTATGAGTTCCCTATAAATGTTGGAGATTAAACATTTATTGGTGATACCATTGGCAAATATGTTCTCCCATGCAGTGGGTTTTCTTGTTGTTTTGCTGATGGTTTCTTTTGCTGTGCAGAAGCTTTTTATTTTGATGTAGTCCCATTTGTTTATTTTCTCTTTAGTTCCCAATGCCCTAGGATCTATTTCAGTGAAGAAATTGCTTTGGCATGTGTCTGAGACTTTGTTGCCTTTGGATTCCTCTAGTATTTTTATGGTTTCCCATGTTACATTTAAGTCTTTTATCCATTTTGAGTTTATTTTTGTGTATGGTGTAAGTTGGTGGTCTAGTTTCATTTTTTTGCATGTATCTGTCCAATTTTCCCAACACCATTTATTGAAGAGACTGTCTTGACTCCATTGTATGTTCTTGCCACCTTTGTCAAATATTAATTAAGTGTATTGGTTTGGGTCGATTTCTGGGTTCTGTATTCTATTCCATTGGTCTATATGTCTGTTCTTGTGCCAGTACCAGGCAGTTTTAAGAACAGTGACTTTGTAATATAGCTTGATATCTGGTATTGATATCCCACCTACTTTGTTCTTTATCAGGATCGCTGCCACTATTCAGATCTATTTTTATTCCAGATGAATTTTTGGAGATTTTGTTCTAGTTCTGTGAAATATGCTGTTGGAATTTTAAAGGGGAGTGCGTTGAATTTATAGATTACTTTGAGTAGTATGGTCATTTTAATAACATTAATTCTATCAATCCATGAGCATGGTATGTTCTTCAATCTGTTTATGTCTTCCCCTATCTCTTTTTTCAATGTCTTGTAGTTTTCTGAGTAGAGGTCTTTTACCTCTTTAGTTAAGTTTATTCTTAGGTATCTTAATTTTTTTTGATGCAATAGTAAGTGGGATTGCTTTTTTAGTCTCTCTTTCTATAAGTTCACTATTGGTGTATAGAAATGCCATAAATTTCTTGGTGTTAATTTTGTATCCTGCTACATTGCCGAATTCATTTCTTAAGTCTAATAATTTTTTGATGGAGCCTTTAAGGTTTTTTATGTACAATATCATGTCATCTGCGAATAAGGGCAGTTTTACTTCTTTTTCAATTTGGATGCCTTTTATTTATTCTTCTTGTCTAATTGCAATTGCTAAAACTTCCAGTACTATGTTGAAACAGGAGTGGTGAGAGTGAGCATCCCTGTCATGTTCCTGTTCTGAGGGGAAATGGTTTTAGTTTTTGTCTATTGAGTATGATGCTGGCTGGGGGTTTGTCATATGGCTTTTATTATGTTGAGGTATGATCCTTCTATACCCACATTTCTGAGAGTTTTTATCAAAAATGGGTGTTGTATTTTGTCAAATGCTTTTTCTGCATCAATTGATATGATTAAGTGGTTTTATCTCTTAATTTGTTTATATGATGTATCACGTTTATTGATTTGCAGATATTGTACCATTCTTGGATCCCTGGGATAAATCCTACTTGGTCAAGGTGTATGATCTTTCTGATGTACTGCTGGATCTGATTTGCTAAGATTTTGTTGAGGATTTTGGCATCTATGTTAATGAGGAATATTGGCCTGTAATTCTCTTTCATTGTGTTGTCTTTATCTGGTTTTGGTATTAGGGTAATGCTGGCTTCATAGAATGAGCTTGAAAGTGTTCCTTCCTCTTGAATTTTTTGGAATTGTCTGAGAAGTATTGGTTTTAGTTCTTCCTTGAATGTTTGATAAAACTCCCCTGTGAAGCCATCTGGCCCCGGGCTTTTGTTTGCTGGAAGCTTTTTGATTACTGCTTCAATTTCATGCATAGTTATTGGTCTATTGAGATTATTAGATTCTTCTTGATTGAGTTTTGTAAGGTTATATTTTTCTAGGAATATGTCCATTTCCTCCAGGGCTTCCAGTTTGTTGTTCACAGTACTTTTTAACAATTCTTTGTATTACTGTGGAATCTGTTGTTATTTCTCCTCTTTCATTTCTGATTTTATTTATTTGGGTCCTCTCTCTTTGCTTCTTGGTGAGCTTGGATAGAGGTTCATCAATTTTGTTTACTCTTTCAAAGAACCAGCTGTTGGATTTGTTGCTATTTTGTATTGTTTTTGTTGTTGTTTTTTGTTGTTGTTGTTGTTTTTGGTCTCTGTGTCGTTTATCTCCACTCTGATCTTTATTATTTCCTTCCTTCTGCTTACATTGGACTTTTCTTGTTTCTCTTTTTCTAAATCTTTGTGTTGTAGGGTTAGGTAATTTTTTATCATTGTTTCTTTTTTTTTTTTTTTTTTTTTTGCAGTAGGCTTGAAGAGCTATGAACTTCCCACTCAAGACTGCTTTGGCTGTGTCCCATAGGTTTTGGATTGTTGTGTTTTCATTGTCATTTGTTGCCATGATGTTTTTTATTTCTTCTTTGATCTCTCTGGTAACCCAGTCATCATTTAATAGCATGCTATTTAGCCTCTAGGTGTTTGACATTTTTTTTTTTTGGATTGCTTTTATTGTAGCTAACTTCCAGTTTTATGCCATTGTGATATGAGAAGATGCTTGATATGATTTCTGTCTTCTTGAATTTGAAGAGACTTTGCCTGTGACCCAATATATGGTCTATCTTTGAAAATGACCCATGTGCATTGAGAAGAATGTATATTCTGTGGCTTTGAGGTGAAGTATTCTGAAGATGTCAATTAATTCCATCTGATCTAGTGAGTCATTTAGGATTGATGTTTCTTTGATGATTTTTTGTTTAGAGGATTCATCCAATGGTGATAATGTGGTGTTAAAGTCCTCTACTATGGCCCTGACCAATTTGGCTCAGTGTATAGAGTGTCAGTCTGCAGACTCAAGGGTCCCAGGTTTGATTTTGGTCAAGGGCATGACCTCGGTTGTGGGCACATACCCATTGGGGAGTGTGCAGGAGGCAGTTGATCAATGTTTCTCTCTCATCCATATTTCTAACTCTCTATCTCTCTCCCTTCCTCTCTGTAAAAAATCAATAAAATATATTTTAAAGTCCTCTACTATGATTTTATTGCTGTTAATCTCTCCCTTGATATCCTCCAGAAGTTTTTTTTTTAATGTATTTGGGTGCTCCTATATTGGGTGTGTATATGTTTACCAGAGTTATTTCTTCTTGTTGGATTGCTCCCTTTCGTATTATAAAGTGGCCTTCCTTATCTCTTTTTATGTCCTTCACTTTGAGATCTAATTTGTCAGACATAAGTATTTCTACCCCAGCTTTTTTTTCATTTCCATTCACCTGCAAAACCTTTTTCCATCCCTTCACCATCAGTCTGTTTGCGTCTTTTTTTCTGAGGTGAATTTCCTGTAGACAGCAGATGCATGTGTCATGTTTTCTTATCCACTCAGTTACCCTATGTCTTTTGATTAGGGAATTTAATCCATTTAGATTTAAATTTATTACTGATAGGTACTTGTTTGTTGCCATTTTTATTCTTTACCCCTGTGTTCCTTCTTCATTTCCTATTTTGCCTTTTTACAGTAGACATTTTAACATTTCTTGCATTGCTGTTTTGGTGGTAAGAAACTCCTTTAGTCTTTTTTTTTATCTGTGAAGCTCTTGATTTCATCCTCAATTTTGATTGATAGCCTTTCTGGGTACAGTGTTCTTGGATTCAAACCCTTCCTTTACATGGATTTGTATATTTCATTCCATTCCCTTCTTTCCTGATGTGTTTCTGTTGAGAAATCAGTTGCTAGTCTAATGGGGGATTCTTTGTAGTAACTTTCTGTCTCTCTCTAGTGCTTTTAAGATTCTTACTTTGTTGTTGGTGTTTGCCAATTTAATTACAATGGGCCTTGGCGTTGGTCTTTTGGGGTTCATTTTGTTTGGGTCTCT
>PVJC01018130.1:0-31705 GCA_004026665.1 Murina feae | reverse complement strand
GAGTTCATCACCACCCAACCAGTATTATATGAAATGCTGAAAGGTATCCTTTGAGAATAGAATAGAATCAGAGGCATAGAAAGGGAGTGGACTGACAATTTTTGGGGGTTAAGGGTGTTGGGGATGCGTGAAGAGACTGGACAATAATTGTACACCTATGGATGAGGACAATGGGGGGGGCAAGGTCAGAGGTTGGGGTCGGAATTGGGAGGAGGGGAGCTATGGGGGAAAAAAGAGGAACAACTGTAATAATCTGAACAATAAAAATAAATTTAAAAAAAAATAAATAAATAAAAATAAAAAATAAAAAAAAAAACAAAACAAAAAAAACTGAGTGTCAATGGGACAGCAGGCAGAGGCGGGTCTCTGAAGGCTTTGAGTCTTTGCCTGATCTAATCTGGAGCCCTGGGCTAGGAAAAGCAGACCCTGGTATATATTTTGGTCATTTCCAAAGGCACCCAGCCCCAGAAGAGGGAGCCACAAGCTGTGGATTGCTTCTAGCTTCAGAGCCAGTCACAAACAGCTTCTGACATTGTCCTGCACTAGAGACTTGGATTCGTAGCAGATCTACCTAACACAGAGAGTCAAAACCAAAAAAGGCATCCAAAATGGGGAGATAAAAAACAAGCCCCAAATAAAAGAACAAGAGAATTCTCCAAAAGGAGAGCTAAATGAAATGGAGATAAGAAATTTATCAGAGCCCAGTGGGTGTGGCTCAGTGTTTGAGCATCAACCTATGAGCCAGGAGGTCACAGTTCAATTCCAGTTCGGGGCACATGCCTGAGTTGTGGGCTTGATCCCCAGTGGGGGGTGTGCTAGAGGCCGCTGATCAATGATTCTCTATTACCATTGATGTTTCTATCTCTCTCTCCCTCTCCCTCTCCCTTCCTCTCTGAAATCAATAAAAAGATTAAAAAAAAATTATCAGACAGAGTTCAAAATAATGATGGCAAAGATGCTCAACAGCTGGAATGTTGCCTCTTCTAAGCCCAGCCTCCTCTGCATGACCTTCCAGCCTATAGTATTCTGGCTCCAATCTGTCATGCCTCAGCAGTTGTTGCTCTTCTGCCTCCTGCACATGCTCTGCCCTATGTGATTCCATGAACACATCATCTTGTTCCATACTTGCCAACCTTGGCACATGGTTCTTCTGCCTACAGTTCCCTTCCTGTTTATCCTGGCCAGCCCATCCCCTTCCCCCCATCTGGTCCTACCAATTTGTGGGATCTCCTCAATGAAGCTCCCTAGATGCCCCTCACACAATCATTCGCTCTTTCACTTTCTAACCAAGTCTCTGATGGTATAAAAAGTAAATGACTTGTGCTACAAATATTCTTTACGTGGCCAGCCCTGCCACTAGACAACAAACTTCCTGAAAGCTGGCACTATGTCACATTCATCTCTTACACCTCTAGGTCTTACTACTGTGTCCTGCACAGAGTAAACATGCAAAAGAGTAATAGACGTTGTGGTGCACCACCTGTCTCTTCCACCCAGTAAGCATGCTACCCATCTCCCAGCTACTACCTGTTAGATGCTAATGGCTCACAGCTGTCTCTCTCCATAAGCGCTGGAGTTCTGCCAGGGATATTATACTCTGCCTGTCTCCTTCCCAGGAACAGCCAGCACCCAATAACTGTTCTACAGCTCTCCAAGCCAAACAGGCTGATGCTAGACTTTCCTAAGACCATATCCTTACTTTAGCTCCTTCCTCTTCCCTACCCTTTTGTCCTCACTCTCTCAATATATCATGTAGGTTCAAATACTGTCTCAGGTTCTGCTTCTAGGCACCCTCCTTAAGACAACATGCTAATCTTCAGTAAGTGGTACATTTTCAAAAGTGGAATAAAAATTTTTCATTATGTAAAATTATAAATAAGTACACTGTAATCTTGGCGTAACTTCATGATGTGCCTTGATGTCTTACATTTGGATGTACAATACTATTTAGCTGTCTATTTTCTAGTTCTCTACTCAGGGTGTAGACATTATAAGGGCATTCTTTTCTTCCTTACCTCCCAAAATGAGTTTTGGCAGAAATGAAATGTGCACCAGACCTCACTTTGCACCCTTGGGGACAGTAATTTGATGGCAGTGTTCAGATCTTATTCCTACTATAATCTCAATCAAAATGATTAACAGCAGCTGATTGATTTTAACAGCGACTGTAAGCCAGGCAAAATACATATGTATAAAGTAGATGCCTTCCTTGGGTGAAACTCTATTTTTTTTTAAATATATTTTTATTGATTTCAGAGAGGAAGGGAGAGGAGGAGAGAGAGAGAAATATCCATGATGAGAGAGAATCGATTGCCTCCTGCACGCCCCTCACTGGAGATTGAGCCTGCAACCCGCACATGCGCCCATAACCGGAATCAAACCCTGGGCCCTTCAGTCCATAGGCCAACACTCTATCCACTGAGCCAAACCAGCTGGAGCACTGCCTGGAATTCAACCCAATGGGATTATTTGGAATCTAAGAGCTTTGGTGGCTACTTGACTCTCCATTAATATTCCCACAGAAGAGCAGGCAGGCAAGGAAAAGTGATTAACTCCAACACAGCCCTTTTCTTTCCTTCTATATGCCCATGAGACATACTTCTGAAACGCATGGTCAGTGCAAGAGTCCCCCTCCCCCGTTCACTGCTCTCTACAGGGCCATGCAGCAGCTGAAAAATAATTTAAGGCTCGACTTTAAACATATTTATAACCTTTGACCCAGGAGTTCTACTTCCAACATTCATCTTTGAAAATAAACCCAAAACACAGAAAATAACTTATGAACAAAAACATTAGAAATCCATAATAAAAATAACAAATGAAACCTAGCTATTGCACAAAAGAGGAATTATTCAAGTATGTTAATACTACAGTATTTCATTCAATCATTTAAACAGGGTATACAGGAAAACATGTATGTTGAAATGTTGGGCATTCATCAGAGCAAAAAAAAAAATTCAGAAAAGCACAATATAATCAGATATAGTCCAAAAGCACAACATTTGCAGTTTGGAAAAGACAAATATCTAAAGCAGTGATTCCCAACCAAAGGCAAATTTGTCCCGCAGGAGACATGTGACAGTATCTGGAGACAGTTTTGGTTCTCACGAATGGGAAGGGAGGTGTTACTGGCATCTAGGGGGTAGAGGCCACGAAGGCTGGTAAACATCCTACAAGGCACAGAACAGTCCCTTACTAAGCACAGACTTATCTGGCCCAAAATGTTAATACTGCCAAGGTTGAGAAATCTTGCTCTAAAAGAACGAAGCAGAAATCGATAAGACTTGAGAGTACAGAAATGACTGCCTTCAGTTTATTCACCCAAAGGTAAAGTAACAAAGGGGCACTCCCCAAAAACCAAAGGAAATTTTATCAAAAAGAAAGCAGGACTTTGAGCAATGCTGGGGGAACTTAGAGAACTCATCAGCTCAAGGAGTGGAACAGAATGAAAATGTAAACAGGTTCAGGAAGGACCGAGATAAAATCAGGGAGGATAAATCCATGATGGTATTTGGAAGTAATCCTTAAGTACAGAAGTACCTTGAAGTCCAGCTCCCTCGGGATTTCAGGAAAACAGAGACAGATGTCCACTGGTCAGACCAGAGCAGCATACTTACATTCTTAAAGGTCAATTCCCACCATGTGGGCAAAAATCCTCCCAGAAATCATGAATACCATCAATGTGTTTCTTGAGCTGATTGCCTCTGCTTTGGGGTAAACAATACTAACCCTCTCTACACTGAGACCATTTCAGTCCACTATCTATGCTTTAATTCAGAATTCACCCCTCTCTGCCCAACAATTCAATGTGCTTCAATATTATAGAACCAAAACTTCCCTTCAAGCCTGCTGGCCTCGAATATCTTTCATCTCTACCACGTTTTAGCAGTCCAGTGACTACAGCCGTAATTATCTCCCTAGAGGCTGAGTAAATAAAAAAAATCAGAAGAAAAAGAATGTATTATACATATTTTATGACTTTTCCTCACCCCTAACCAATTAGTTATCTTTAAGAAAAAAGAGAGAGATAGAAGTTGGAGTAGATATACTTTCCTGTACTTCCTAAAAGAACACCTTCGTCTCGGTCATTTTAAAGTGTTTTTTTTTTTTTTAAATTAAGATCCATTATGTGACTCATCAATTGTCTGTGACGAGATAAGTACAGAGGTCAACTCTTTTCCACAAGTCCTCAAGGAGCATTTAAGAAAAAGAAGAAAATAAGAATTTACCTAGGTAGGCTACTGCCATTCAGACCAATATTTCTATGTTGTCCACAGTTATGCCTGTTGCCAAGAAACACCCCTTTAATATACAGACATGTTAACAAATTATTTGGGAATTTCAAACCCTCTGATGAGCAATCATCTCACATGAGAAGGCCAGGCTGGGAAGTGAATTTAAATCAGGGTTCGACAAACTTTTTCTATAAAAGACCAGATAGCAAATACTTTTGGCTCTGTGGGCCATATGGTCTCTGGTGCAATTAGTCATATCTGCTGTTGTAGCATGAAAACAGTCCTAAGCAGTACCTAAACAAATGAGCACGGCTATGTTCCAATAAAACTTTATTGTACAGAAATTTGAATTTCATACAATTTTTTACATGTCATGAAATATTACTTTTCATTTATCAACCATTTAAAAAGGTAAAAACCATTCTTAGCTTGAAGAAGGTCATACAAAAATAGGTGGCAGGCTGGATTTGGCTCACAGGCCATAGCTTGTGAACCTCTGGTCTAAACTGTAAGAAATATTTCTTTTTTTAAAATATGTTTTTATTGATTTCAGAGAGGAAGGGAGAGGAAGGGGGAGATAGAAACATCAATGATGAGAGAGAAGCATTGATTGGCTGCCTCCTGCACGCCCACACTGGGGACAGAGCGCACAACCTAGGCATGTGCCCTCACCGGGAATTGAACCGTGACCTCCTGGTTCAAGGTCAATGCTCAACTACTGAGCCACGCTGGCTGGGCAAGAAACCTTTCTTTTAAATGAAAGAAACAATATTGAAAATTGGAAGTATACAACTGAATTATCACTCGCCTAATACTACCCATTCCTTCCTAATCTCTCAGTCCACTGTTTGGCTCATACAGACATCACTGGAAGGTTTCAGCCTGGGTGGTCTATTCTGTAATATTTTCTGGACAGATTCTAATGGCTCTAGTCCCTTCTAAATTAAAATCTGTTCTATACCTTTAAGGAAAAAATCCCCAGTTCCAACAACTTTAAAAAACTTAGCAGTATGTAAGTGAAATAAGTCAGTCGGAGAAAGACAAGTACCATATGATTTCACTTACATGTAGAATCTAAAGAACAAAATAAATGAACAAACAAAATAGAAATAAAGTCACAGAGAACAGAATGGTGGTTGCTAAAGGGGAGGGGAGTTGGGGCGCTGGGTGAAAGAGGTGAAGGGATTAAGAAGTACAGATTGGTAGTTACAAAGCAGTCATGGGGATATAAAGTACAGCAGAGGGAATACAGTCAATAATTTTGTAATAACTGTAGATGCCAGGTGGGTACTGGAAATATCAGGGGTAATACTTTGTCTGACCACTATGCTGTACATCTGAAACCAACACAATATAATACTGAAAGTAAACTGTAATTGAAAAGTAAAATATAAAGTACATATATTGAAACTAAAAAAGCATTAAAAATTAGTAGTACATTTTCTTTTTAATTTATTTACATATATTCAACAATTTTGACTATCCAGATAAATAAGTAGGTTTGGCATGTTAATAAAAAGAGACATTTTACAAAACATAAATGGTTTTAAGAGAAAATATCATTTGCAAATAAGACCTCTTAAGAATAAAGTAAATCAACAATAACCTTTACTGTTTTTTCCAACAGAAGTGAATTTATCTGCTGCTATAAGTTGCTTCCACTGTGAAATACTTACTCACATGTCTACCTGATTTAAAATAATCATCAGAATTTATTAAGAGAAAAAATAACCTTTACCCCAGGTTTCAGTAACAATAACAGGCATGTAAGCCTCACTTATAAGGCCAAAGAAACAGAAACAATCCCAAACTTACTGAGCAAGTTCAAATCCATCGCACACCAACTGTTAATACCGTGTTAACAGAGGGAAGGCACTGAACTGGCCACCAGAACTGAGAAATCAAGCCCTTCCTTGGACTCCCTCCCACAGAGCTAGGGCCACAGGGCCAGGTGCACGAGACACGTTGTCACTATGGCTTGGGTGATCACAGCCTCAAACTGGTAACCAATGATGTGTTGCAAACCAATAGAGGGGGGTTTCAGAGTGAATACCAAAATCAATCAAGGTGGCGTGGATGTGAAGTGGAGCGGGGGGCTCCAGTCTGAGCAATGCCCATGGCAAAGGAACAGTCAGACTTCATGGAAGTTAACGTACAAAGAGAGAGTCAGTACTGACTTTGAGGACAACAGAAAGTGAGAGAAAAGGAAATGGCTACAGAATTTCCCCAGAAAAAATGAAAGGGGCTAGGCCATAAATGCCAGTGCAGGTTAGCCTCCAAGAAAATGTATCTAGCCTCTCCAGCAGAGGTTCTCAATCCCTATTAATACATTGGAATCATCCAGGGAGCTTGTAAAAATCCCAATGCTCAAACTGCACTCATTACCAATTAAGTCAGAATCTCTCTTTTCAAAGAACCAGCTTTCTGATTCATTGTTTTTCTCTATTGTTTTTCAATTACATCACGTTTTCAATTACATTAACTTCTTTTTTATTATTTCTTTCCTCCAGCTTGCTTTGAGTTTATTTTACTTCCCCTCCCCCACTTTCTTAAGGTAAAAGCCTAGATTATTCATTTGAGACTTTTCATTTATTCCTCATTTAAGCATGTAGTGCTTTAAATTTTCCACTCAGGCCCAGCCAGTGTGGCTCAATGGTTGAGCATTGACCTACAAATCAGGAGATCATGGTTCGAGTCCCAGTTAGGGCACATGCCCAAGAGCAGGCTTGATCCCCAATTAGATGTGTGCAGGAGGCAGCCAATCAATAATTCTCTCCTCTCTGAAATAAATAAAAATGTATTTTAAAACACTGTCCACTCAGCACTGATTTAGCTTCAGCCTACAAGTTTTGATATGCTGTACTTTCATTTTCATACAGGTCAATGTATTTTTTAAAATTGATTTTAAAGAGGAAGAGAGAGAGAGAAACATCAATGTGAGAGAGAGACACTGATAGGTTGCCTCCTGCATGTGCTGCGCCCTGACCAAGATCAAGGATGGAACTACAATCTAGGTATGTGCCCCTGACCAGGAATCAAACCCGAGACTTTCTGGTACACAGGATGAGGCTCCAACCAACTGAGCCACACTGACCAGGACTCAACATATTTTTTTTATTTCCTTTGAGACTTCCTCCTTGATCCAGGGATCAATGAGAAGTATGTTGTTTAGTATCCAAGTATTTGGAGACTTTCCTGTAGTCTGATTTTGATTTCTAATTTGACTTCATTATGATCAGATAATATGCTTCATATGATTTCAATTCTTTACCTTTGTTGAGGTTTGGTTTATGACCTGCGATACAGCCTATCTTGGTTAATGTCACGTGTACTTGAAAAGCAAATATATTATGATGTCAAGTGGAGCTTTCTATGTCAATTAGATCAGTTGATTGGTGGTGGAATTTCTTCTGTATCCTTGTTAATTCTCTGTCTACTGGTTCTATCAATTACTAAGAGAGGGGCATTAAAGTTCACAACCATAATCGTGGATTTTTCTATTTCTCAATTCAGTTACCTTGAGTTTACTTCAGATACTTTAAAGCTGTTATTTGATGCATACACATTTAAGGTTGGTGTGTCTTCTGTATGGACTGACCCTGTGAATAATGATGCAGTGCTTGTCTTTGTTCCTGATAATGTTCTTTGCTCTGATGTCTAACTTATCTGATATTAATGTAGCCACTACAACTTTCTTTTGCTATTTGCATGGTATATCATTCCCCACCCATTTTACTTTTAAGCTACCTATAACATTACATTTAAGTGAAATAGAGTGAAATGTGTCTACTATATCTTATCTGGAACAGGAAGTTTGGTCTGCACTATTTTTGTAACCCTCGCTAAAGTTACACATATTATCTCAAAAGTTATTATTTTAAAACAAAAAAATATTTCAAAAATAACTAGCTGTTAAAAAAAGTAAGCATATGATGCAAAGAGCATTTAATTCATGTTCCTAACATATCTGGAAAGTGTCGAATTGAGAAAGAAAAAGGATCAACCCGTGGACTTGTGAGATGTTCACTTACTGCATTCTCCCAGATGAAGGAAACAAACAGGCTAAGAAATAAGTAAAACTTATAGGCCAAGGATCATTGGAAGGCTGACCCCCTATCTGTGGGCCATTAGAAAGAAAGTCAGTTGGTAACAAGAATGTACCTATTTTTCCTTAAAAGATAAATGTTATCATACCTAGTGCTCCTGCTTTTTCTTGGAGGGTGGAGAGCTGCTTTTTCGTATACTTGTATTTTCTAGTTTCCCTGTCTGAATGATGGTTATTTTACCATGCATTAGCATTTTCCAAAGGTTAACATAGAGAATTTAAAATGTGTAGCTTGAGAAATAAAACTAATTAATTAGCTATGCCACTTGTCAGTTTTGTAAAAGAAATGATGGTGAGAGAGCTGGAAAGTACTCACTAAAACGTGGCTTTCTGAGAATTAGTTGAGCTCAGTCACTTACGCTATCCACGCTTCAGTACCCCAGGGAAGCCAGGTTTGGATACAGACAAGTAGTCATTTGAGACAAAACAGCAAAGGGTTACACCTGGATTGTTTGTAATGCTAACTGAAGGGATCGCTAGAAGATCTGAGATGAGGACTAGAGAGCATAGATGGAAAGTAATTATCTCCTCTTGGCACGAGGAAAGCAAACATCCACATTAATGGAAAGCATCCCCATGGGAATAGGAATCACAGAGTGAAGGAGACAGATTTCTCTTCTGTATCCATTTCTCCTCTCATCTCACTGCTTATTGTAATTATTCCAAGAAATAGTGTTTCACAAAAGTGACGGCACATAAAAATAAAACTCAAAAACCTGAATTAAAGACTCGTTGTTTTGTGCGGAAAGTAACTACCTTGTCAAAAATACCTGTGAACCCAAACCACAGTTGATTGTCATAGCAATGAAACTTTCCTGGACACGAAGCCTCAATATGTTTTTGTTTTTTTTTTTTAGCTGAGAACCCACAGTTTAAATTCAGCCTTCAAGATCAAAGGCGCATAAATTAACTTGGACCATTGATCTGATGAATCTATGAAGAGCTGCCAGGCAAGGCAGGTCAGTTCCACAGAATAACTCATTCGTTTATAATGCTTAAAACTGTGGGCAAACTGTTGAGAATTGAACAGAGACTAAAACACCCAAAGACATTTACCAACGTATTTTTCTACACAATTGACAGAACACATCTAAACTCTACTTGACAGTGATAGGGAGCTCCTTATCTAACAAGGCAATCTGTTCCAATTCTTAGACAGCTCCAAATGGAGAAATATTTTTCTTTTTAAAAATACTTTTTGTGCCATTTTTATTTTCCTTTATTTTCTTTCTCTTCCTTTAAAATTTTTTAAATTGATGTTAGAGAGAGGAAGGGGGAGAGGAAGTGGAAGAGGGAGGGAGGGAGAGAGAGAGGAAGAGGAAGACACAGAGAGAGATACATTGATGTGAGAGAGAAACATCAATCAGTCGCCTCTTGCATGCACCCGGACCGGGGATTGAACCTGCAACCTCAGTATGTGCCCTGACTGGGAATCGAACCCACCACCTTTATGGTGTACAGGACGACAGTTGATCTGGCCAACTGAGTCATACCAGCCTTTTTTAGGATTGACATGCATTTTCTCCCTCTAATTCATTCTTTTTTAAAATTAAAAAATATTATCAATTACAGTTTATATTCAATACTATTGTATATTAGTTTCAAGTGTATAGCTTACTGATTAGACAAACATACTAGTATACTTTACAAGGTGTTCCCCCTGTTATTTCCAGTATCCACTTGGTACCATACACAGATGCTCAGATGGTGTGGCTCAGTGGTTAAGTGTCGATCTATGAACCAGGAAGTCACGGTTTGAGTCTTGGTCAGGGTACACACCCGGGTTGTGGGCTCAATCCCAGTGGGGGGTATGTAGGAGGCAGCTGATCAATGATTCTTATTAATGTGGATCTCTCTCTCTGTCTCTGTCTCTCTCTCTCCCCCTTCCTCTGTGAAATCAATAAAAATGTATTTAAAAAAATAATGAAGTCATTCTAAAAGGATTTTCATTTGGGGTGAATTTATTTACTGCTTGTTAATTTGCACAACTGTCACTATTTTGAAATTTTTGTTTGCAGACTAACTTTGGAAAAAATTCATTTTTTTCCTCCTTCATTTACCCTCTATCCATCGAGAGCCGCTTCTTCCCAGGATTGTCAGTCCCATCCCACCAATAGGGAGAAAAGTTCAGACTCAGACAATAAGCCACCAGTACATTTGTCTTTGGCCCTGAGGCTCTTTCTCTGCTCTCCTGCTTGCAACTCTGAATTAGGAGTAATATCTTTTCCTGTCTGTCCATGGTCAGTCCTTGACTTCACACAGCCAGGGATCATTCCCCCACTTACTGAGTGTTTTGATCCTCATTATCTATAGAAATATAATTCCAAGCCATCCCTATCCTTTTTGTTTTTGGTTTCCAGCATGTCAGTAACAGTCCTGTGACTAAAAATCTCCACTTACTATTTGATCTGTTTCTGGTCGAGATTTATTTTTTTCTCGATCACAGATATGTCTAATTTTCAATTTTATCAATTATCACTTTGTGTAGAAAGAATATATAAGTTTAAAGTATGAAATCAGAGCCGTCTTGACTAGAAGCCCTTAGGTTTAAATTTTACAAGTGCTACATAATCTTTTAGATCGGGCATCAGCTAACTATGGCTCCTAGGCCAAGCCTAGCTCACTGCGTGGCTTTGGTATAGTCATGAGCTAAGATTGGCTTTTATATTTGTAAATGGTTGAAAAGAAAAACCAAAGTAATATTTTTGTGACATGTAAAATTACATGCAATTCTTATTTCACTGTCCACAGTTTTACTGGAAGATAGCTGTGCCTATTAATTTATGCTGTTCTAGGTATCAGCTGCTGTATAACAAACCGCTATAAAACATTGTGGCATAAGCCAACTGCCATTTATCATCTCACAAAAGCTTCGGGTCAGGAATTCAGATAAAGCATGGCCAAGGATGGCTTTTTCTACTGTATGATGTCTGGGACCTCAGCTGGGAAGAACAGCTGGAACTATCTGGAGGCTTCTTCATGTATCTGGCACCTCTGACAGGGATGACTGGGCTTAGCTGAGACTATCTCTGGAACGCACACGAGGCCTCTTTAGCACAGGCGGCCTCAGGGTAGTCAGACTTCGTACCTGGCAGCTCAGGGGCCCCAAGCATGACTGTTCTAATGAATAATGCAGAAGCTGCACTGCATTTTAGGACGTAGCCTCAGAGGTCACATATTCAATTTTTTGGCTCAAGTAGTCAACAAGCTCATCCAGATTTAATGGAAAGGAGACACAGACCCCACCTCCTCGTGAGAGTAGTGTAAAAGAGGCTGCAGCTACATTTTAAACCTCCTTTTATATTCTTCACGTCATTTAGTAGTAAGGATCTGGAACTAATGACTGACTTAAAATGTGAGGCACATTCATCATCAGAGCATCCAAGTCCCCCCAAAATTCAGCTTCACAAGAGGACTGCCATCAAGGCCCTGACTTATGAACAATTTTAATACTTTCTTATTTGCTTCTGATCAGTGTTTAACTTGATTAGTCTTTAACTCTGAACATACAGAACACATGAGTGTTTAAATGTTAAAGGATTAACTGAAGCCTTTAAGAAGAAGAATCTTAAATATTCTTTTAAAAATCCTCACCCAAGGATATTTTTCTATTGACTTTAGAGAGAGTGAAAGGGAGAGAGGGAGGGAGGGAAGGAGGAAGGAAAAGAGAGAGAGACTGGTTGCCTCCCACATGCACCCTGACCCAGGCCGGGGATCCAACCTGCAACCGAGGTACATGCCCCTTGATTGGGAATTGAACCTATGGTCTTTTGGTCTATGGGCCAAGACTTTAACCACTGAGAAACCCGGCTAGGGCAAGAGTAATCTTTGTTTGTGTGACACAGTAAAAATAGCCCTAATTCTCCACCCTATCTAAATGTCCTTTCAAGATGATTTTGGAACTTCTTCCCACTCCTTGAATCTGGACTTGCTTTAAGACTTGCTTAGGGCAACAGAATGTAGCGGAAGTGATGATGTATTCGCACAGTTCTGGGCCTAAGCCTCATGAGGTCTTGCTGCTTCTATTCAGTCTTAGAAACCTGCTCAGCTACCATGAGAACAAGCGTGGGCTGGTCTGCTGCAGGATAAGAGAGATAGCCTAGTGCTTCTGCCCCCTACCATGGCCTCAGCTGACAGCCAGCCATTTCAGAAGCAGGGCTCCCTGCTGACCTGTAGTTGCCCTCAGGCATAAGGGAGACCAGCTAGAACAGCAGAACCACCAAGCGGAACCTAAGCCCAAATGGTCAACTCGCAGAATAATTACTAAATAAATAATTACTATTTTGAGCCACTACCTTTTGAAGTGGCTAGGTGTATAGCAATAGTTAACTGACAGAATTTAGAAGGCAGTTTTTTAACTATAGAATGAAAATTTCATCACACACCTGAGTCCTACCACACTGAATCACTTTAGAGACTGAATTATTCTCCGAAGCTGGCACTACTGCCGGGCCCCACCAAGAGGGCACTCTAGCTAATGACAAGATCATACAGGGTCAAACACTTGTTCCCAGAGAAGAAACTGTAATAGCAGCTATAAAGATAGCAAATGTGACTCCATCTCCAAGTTAGCCAAGAGGTGAGTGGCACCTGCAATCAGAAGTTAACTAGTTGACCTGGCCAGTGCTTCGAGCATCAGTCCATGCACCGAAGGGTCTCGGGCTCGATTCCCAGTCAAGGGCATGTAACTGGGTTGCAAGTTTGACAGGATGCATGCAGGAGGCAGCCAATCGATGTGTCTCTCACATCGACGTTCCCCCCTCCCCCTTCCACTAGCTCTAAAAATCAATAGAAAAATATCCTCAGGTGAGTATTAGAAAAAAAGAAGTTAGCTAGTTAATTAGAATGTTAGAGTAACACATACCACACCCCTAATACCTCACCTGAAGAGAATTTAATTAGCATTGCTATTAGAATCCCTATTCTTTTTGGTTATAATCCCCATTCTCTTCAAAAGATTAATTATAAACCTCTTTCAAAGGTTTTAACTATGAAGTAGTTAATAAAGACATATACCAGAATCCACATAATCAATTATAAGCAATATACATTCAAAAGAATTGAAGTCAGGATCTTGAAAATGTATCTGTGCCCTCACATTCACTACATTCACAATAGTAAGTTATGGAAACAACTCACAGGTCCATTGACAGATGAATGGACAAATAAAACATGACACACACACACACACACACACACACACACACACATATACATACCATGGAATATTATTCGGCCCTTAAAAAGGCAATCCTGCCATTTGCAACAACATGGATAAACCTTGAGAACATTATGCTAAATGAGAAGGCCAGTCACAGAAGGGCAAATACTGTAAGATTACACCTATGAGGTGTCTAAAGTAGTCAAACCCATAGAAGCAGAGAGAATGGTTGGTGGTTGCCAGGGACTGGAAAAGGAAATGGGCAATTGTCATTCAGAAAGTATAAAATTTCAGGTATGCAAGATGACTAAGTTCTAGAGATCTGGTGTACAACATACTGCCTATTAATGATACTGCCTTATACACTTAAAAATGTAAGCCGGTAGGTCTCATGTGAAGTGTTCTTATCACACAAAGAGGCACAGGAAATTTTTGGAGGGGAGGGATATGTCTATTACCTTGACTGTGGTGATGGTTTCACAGGTATATGCATATACCCAACTCATAAAATTGTATACACTGAATATGTGCAGTGTTTGTATACCAGTTATACCCTGAGCTGCTAAAAATACACTAGTTTGATAAGTGATGGATAGGTCATAAATTATTATAAAAAAGACTTTATAAGAATTAATGACATCCTTCCACCTCTGATAAAGTTAAGCCCAATACAATAATAGAGTATTTTCAAAGTATTAGCATGATAAAGTTAATTTATATTAGGCTAAACCATATGACATTGCCATTGTTGTAGGTCAAGATATCAGAGTATCAGCAATTTCATATGGTTCTTCCTAATACTGCAGGATTTTGCTTCTTTCCCTTTGTCTCCAAAGCCCCCACATACTCTGGAGAACCTTAATTTCTGTACACTTTTGAGGACTTACAATAAACAAAGACAGACATGAAGCCTTGCCTCTATATACATTACTTCTTAGTTCAAAACACCTACTTCCCTTTAGGAGTTGTATTCCACTCACTAGACTCAAGGTAATTGTCCTGTGAGTCCCCCGTGGGGTATTAGGTCTCTCTACCCACATCTCAAATTTCTAGGTCAGAACTGAGCACCTTCTGCCCATGTTGTATTTGCATACTGCAAATAGGCCATCACACCCAGGATTCCTCAATGTCATTTAATGCAAGAGAAGGTGTCTGATCATTATTATCAGCATGAGACTGTGTTTTTTTTGCGGGGGGAGGGGAAGGTGTGCTTGATTTTATTCTCACGTCCTCTGCTTTTCCTGCCCCAGAGCTGTAGCCAACTGGCTAGATGATCATCTCTGGGTCTCTTGTCGGTCCCAGCAGGCCAGGAGAAGCCTCACTGGCAGGGCTTACAGCTCGGCATGTGTGGCTGGAGTGCTGAGGCCGTTTCCCTCTGTCTTCCTGGGCTGCACCAACAAGCCCTGATGAGGAGGCGCAGGTGCTGCAACTAACTGGCACATTCCCAGGCCACAGTCAACACCACGTGCTCAGAACAGAGGCGCAATTTTAATCCTTCTGAGACCCATTTCAGGAATCAGCCAATACACAGACATGTAATCAATGTAATGCTTTTGTGTGCCTGTGCGGGTCTTGAACTGGTAAATTTCTGCACTAAAAGTTTTAGAATTACCTGAGACAAGTAGAAATGTAATCTTCTTTTATGGTAAATGTTATTTCATGAGAAACACTGAATACATAATTTCAGCTTCAATGGTCAGAAGATCCTGTGCTTTCAAGTTTACTGTTAGAAATGCAAAACGGTGACAGCAAAACTATCATCCCACCTCGGCTCCCTCGGCGCAGGATGCTTTCCTCTTTCAAAGGGTTTTTAAAATAAGATCTTTCATTCAGTGTGTCTTAACTGATTTTTTTCTTTTCTCTACGATATTGAATGGTCTAATTAAGTTTTTCCCTTTGGAAATACCACAATGGTAGCAGACTGTGGAAACAGGAATATTTCATTTTCACCAAATGAAAAACTATAAAAATTAAAAGTGCCAAAATTACCCCTAAGCTATTAATATGCAGTGTTTGAAACACCAGCAATCCATAAGAGACTGGTAAAAAGTTCTATTTACCGTTTTTCCTGCATTCTGAATTCAGAATCCCATATTCCTACTTTGATAGCTGGCATCATAACCACATAAAAAGACTTCAGAGGGGCCCTGGACCATGTGGCTTAGTGGTTGGAGTGTCAGCCCAAGTATCTGGGTTGCAGATTCAATCCCTGCTCCTGGTCAGGGCATGTGCGGGAGACAACCAATTGATGTGTCTGTCTCATCTCTCTCTCTCTCTCTCTCTCTCTCTCTCTCTCTCTCTCTCTCTCCCTCTCCCTCTCCCTCTCCCTCTCCCTCTCCCTCTCCCTCTCCCTCTCCCTCTATTCCTTCCTTTCTCCCTCCTTCCACTTTCTCTAAATCAATGGAAAAAATATCCTCAGGTGAGGATTAATGACAAAAAATTCAGATGGTTCTACTGCAGATGGTGTAAGTGCATTTTTGCATGATGTGTCTCAGAAGTAAAGCTGAGAAGGAATTGAGTCTCACATGTTCACTCTTATAGAACCCATGGGAAAACTCAGTAGAGATTTGATGAAGGAACTTGGACTGGAATTTGGAAAATCTGGGTGTTGGATCAAATTTCTAGGCTGTTACCACACTATTTTTAGTATAGTAGCTTTGTAGTAAGTTTTAATCTGGTAAAGCAAACTCTCCCCACAAATTTTCCTGATTTATTCTGATTGTGATACTCCTTAGTGTAAAACCCTTCCATTGTTTCCCAGTGCTCACAGATTCTCTTGTGGGTGCCTGTAGGACTGTAGTTTAGTAGAGTGCAGAGTACAATTTAGGGCCAAAGCTGACTGCTCAAAAGGAGTGGAGAATCAGTGCCCACCAGATTCCCTTTCTCTGGCCTGGTTCCTTACCAGGTTCATCCTCTCCTTTGAATAACTGTTGAACAAATATTTAACTAGAGGCCTGGTGTATGAATTCGTGCACAGATGGAGTCCAGCCGGCCTGCCCCAATTGGGCCAGGCCAGCTGGCAGGAGGGGCTGTGGGTGGTTGGTGGGCCAACCCCACCCCTGATGGAGCCGGCTGGGGGAGGGGCCACAGGTGGTTGGGGGGCCGGCCCCATTCCCTGGTGGAACTCCCGGTTGAGGGGACAATTTGCATATTAGCCTTTTTTTATATAGGAAGGATTGTTTTATATAGCAAGGGTGCTGTGTCAGAGGTCCCCAAGACCACCCCAAGTTCCGTGATTCTCTAGGACTCACATAACTCAGCATATAATCATGCTCATGACTATGATTTATTACAGTGAAAAGATACAAAGCACAATCAGCAAAGGGAAAAGGCATACAGGGTGAAGTACAGGAAGACCAGGCATAAGCTTCCAAGAGACCTCTCCCAGTGGAGTTACACTGGCTGCACTTCATTTCCCTAGCAACCAGTTACGACAACACATGTGAAATGTCGTCTACTTGGGAAGATCATTAGGGACTCAGTGCACAAGGTTTTTGATTGGAGGCTTGTCACATAGGTACGCTCTGTTTGGCAAACATCAAAATTCCAGACTCCAAGAAGGAAAGCAGGTGTTTAGCAGAAACTACATTGTTTGTATGAACAGTTCAGGCACAATGAACCCCCCTTATCAGTTCTGGGAATGGTGGGAACCCTTGTGAAAATCAAGTTCTCAGATGCCAAGCAAGGGACAACCTTGTAAGTAGGCCTTTCAAAGTCAGGCCTGCTATGATAACTTGTGCACAGATGCCAATCATTACCCTGGCTGGACACCAACCAGTCCTGCCCAGACCTGGATGGGGTAAACAAAACCCTGAGGGTTCTCTGAGCAGGGTGGCAAGGGAGCAGGAGTGGAGGAAAACCCACCCCCTCCCAGTGGCAGGAAGAAAGGGGCAGTGAAGACTGTTTCCTGGGAGACAGGCATTGCCTGACCAGGTCTGGACAGATACTGTGGTGCCTAGATTTAAATCCCAACTTCGTGGGTTGTTCTGGCTACATAATTAACTAGACGAAGCTGTATCTCAGGAAATGAGTTACACACATGGACCAGGGCTGCTAAGCATTTTGAATTGCTGCTTAAACCTTGTATGGCTCCCAAGCCTTTAGCAAGGTGGTGCCAACCTAATTCTCCATCCCCACCTGTGCTGCTGTGCCCCTTCAGTCTCTGTGATCCAACCATTCTGGTCTCCTTTCAGTGCCTGGGATGCACTCCTCTCTAACTCCACAGCTCTGTACGTGTTATTCCACCCAACCCGCTTCTCATTGCTCATCATCACTCTTCCTACTTCACACAACTAACGCCTACTCATGTCAGATTAATCCAAACAACACCTCCTCAGGGCGACTTTCCCTCATCTGCCTCAGAGTAGGTTAGAGCCCCTGTCATTTACTTTCTATCATCAGTAACTTCTCCTTTATTACTGTGAGCACCTTAAAGTCCATTTTTTCACACATATATTTTAAGAAGGCAGTGACTATGCCTGTGTTGTTCGTGTGATAAGCCCTGAGCCTAATATGGTGCCTATTACATAAACACTCAGGATATGTATAAAAGAGGAATGAATGAGGGCTCTCTCAGTCCATGCAGTCTGGGTGAAGGCAATCTCTACCTCCCCAACACATACACAACTCCTGGGTCTAAGGCACACGACTCAGGCTAAATCAACAAGTCATCCAAGGATTTTTTTGACAGAAGTATTGAAGAAAAGGCATTGCATCTGCTGCATATATCCTGCCTGAGAGGAGATTTAGGGCTGCAATGTGTGTGAGGATGCAGCCATTCCTACAGGTAGCAGTCCACGGGATACTCATTTACCAATAAACTTGCTTTTTGTTTTTCAGGCTAATTTGAGTTGGGAGTCTGACATATGTAATTAGGAATCCAAATACAAAAACAGTAACTGAAAATTAGGCATGTAGCTGGTCTCAAAGAACATGAGAAAGACCCTCAGCAAGCCTAACTTGTGATGAGCTGAGCTACTGGCCTAGGGAGTCCTTACAATTCTTGGAACTATGAACAGGTTTGGTCTGGTGCAGCGAGAAAAGATACCCTAGCTGGGGAGGAGAGCACAGGTATCATGGCTGGTCATAATTCTGGAAACAATGTTGTTCCTCTCCTCAGGGCTAAAAGACTATCTGCACATATGACAGCAGAATCACAAGGTCTCATTTACAAAAACTCATAGAAACCAGATCTCCCAACAGACTGGAGAGAGGCATAATTTCCCTTATTTTCAAAGGGGTCGATTAAAATAATCTATATACATAAAAGGCTAATATGCTAAGTGTCTGTCCAACCAGTAGTTATGACACACACTGACCACCAGGGGGCAGACGCTCAACACAGGAGCTGCCGAGTTGCAGTGACTTGGCAGCGGCGGTTCTCAGTTCTCGGGTGACACACCCCAGAATCAGAGAGGAGGGAGCCCGATTCTTCAAGGGGCCGCATGATTCCACCTTCGGCTGTGGGATATATTGTTGCTGGGGCACTATCGGCCCCGAATCTGGTTTACTGCACACTTGCATTTGCATTCCACACCCTATACAATAGCAACTTTGCAGAGTGCCCTCTTGCACTTCAGGACCCCTCAGGGGATGTTGGAGAGCTGGTTTTGGCCGATCCCCACAGGCCAGGCCGAGGGACCCCAACTGTCAGAGGGACCCTGCTCACTCCGCAGGTGCCCTTCAAGCCACAACATCACTCCAGGTGCAGCCGGTCAGGGAGGGACTGCGGGAGGTTGGCTTCAGGGTGTGACCGGTCCGGCCATCCTGCCGGCCACTTTCTAATTAATTTCCTTTTAATGTGCATGAATCCATGCATTGGGTCACTAGTTACAAATAAAAGGCTTGGCTCTCCCTCCAAACTAAATTCTAGACCAGATTAATAAAGCTTTGGTTGGATAAGTACTTGAAAAAGAAAAAAAGAGACTAACCAAAGAACATATATACATATCTCATGGACATAGACAATAGTGTGGGGAAGGCCTGGGGAGGGGCTGGGTGGAGGGGAGTAAAGGGGGTGGAAATGGCGGACATTTGTAACACTGTCAACAATAAGTAAAAAAAGAAAAAAGTCACTAGCAGCAAGCACAAGCTCTCTAAAATCACACCCAATTTATCCCAGACTCTTTTCTGTTACAGTCACTTAATCATTATTGAGATACTCCTTTATAGGTACAGTATATGTGGAGGCAGACAGGACTATAAAGGCTATCAGGACTTCCAGTTGATAAGATGAAGAACCCAGGCTTCAGAAAGGTAAACCTGAAAGGTGTCTTGTGCTGGGACATGGGGCTCAATGCCCTTGGTCCTGTGCTGATCAAAACTTTGATCAATAACATAAACTTAGGGTTATTACCTAGGAATAATATTCATCAGAGAAAAGGGGAAGATTCAAAGTTATATGATAAGCAAAAACAGAATGAAATTTAACTAGGACATATGTCAAGCCACTTCAAGCTTCAAAACCCTGTTTCCTAAATAAAGGATGAGAGCAGTTCGGGTTTTGATCCAGCAAATACTACAGGGTGATACAGCTACTCAATCTGGGCTGAATTTGGAAACATATCTACCTCAGTTGGATAACAACCAAGACAGCAAAGTTCCAATCTGAGTATCACTGAGAAACAGTGACGAACAAAAGGAAATTCAGGGAGGGGAACCACGATTAGAAAAAAGTTTGGGGATCATTTCACATAAATGACAGTTGAAAGGGTGAGAATGTAAATTAGTATAGCCACTCTGGATAGTAAAGACAGAATCCTGTAAAACTGAAAAAAAAAAACAATACCCTGTGACCCAGCAATACCATTTCTAGTTATGTATTCTGGAGAGACTCTCATAAATTTACACAATTACCAAAACAGAATTGTTTATAAATTCAAGATTCAGGAAGTAGTTTAGGCTGCTGTAAAGAGGAGAATGACAAGGCAGAAAAAGGTCTATTCACACTTTGGGATACTTTGCAGCAGCTAAAAATAATGTTGTAGGTCTACTTATCAACCAGGATGGGTTAAATTTAACAAAGGAAGCTAAAACTTGAGTGGCTTAACACAACCAAAGTTTATTTATGCCTTATGTTACATATTCAAAGTAAGTTGGCACAAAAGCTCAATGTACCTATTCTTAGACCCCATCTCTAGTTGCCAGGGGGAGTGAAATGAGGTAAAAATTTAGACTGGCTCCTAGAACTTCCATCTGGCCTGGCCAGAGAGGCTCAGTTGGTTGAGCATCATCCTGTGCACCGAAAGGTTGCGGGTGTGATTGCCGGTGGAGGCACGTACAGAAGGCAACCAACTGATGTTTCTCTTGCATCGATGTTTCTTTCTCCCATTTGGAAGTACACCCATTACTTTTGCTGAAATTTCATTGACCAAAGCAAGTCACATGGCCACACCTAACTTCAAAAGGGGAAGGGACTAGGTACAATCCAGCCATAGGCCCAGATGGCTAACAGCCAACAATATTAGTTATATGTAATGATTAATACAATATATAGTATGGAAAGATTAATACAAAACATATATAAAGATCTAAGACATTTTCCTGTGTGGACAAAATACATACACATATGCATAATACCATCATTTATGTAAATTAAAACAGAGATCCAAAACAAATTTATATGTTGTTTGTAATTACCTATATAAGCATGAAACTGATGTCACTAGGAGAGGTGACCAAGGGGAGAAATAACTATTTCTGTAATGTTTTAATTCCTTTATTTAAGAAAAATATGACAAAGTCTCAATAGCTGATAATCCTGGCTAGTGGAGAATCTGAATATTTGTTATATTATTTGAATTTTTCCACTCTATTAAAATCATTGAAATAAGAAGCTGTTGAAAAAACCAGGAATTTTTTAGCTTGAGAAGACTATAGGTGGGAGAATGAGGAAAAGAAAGTAGGAAAACAGGTAGCTTTAACTATTTCGGACAAAGGAGATCTGCTCTGTGTGGCTATCGAGGAGAGACCTGGGAACAATGGTGAGAGTTCCAGGAAGGCAGATCTTGGCTTGGGAATAAAGAATGACCTATCATGGAAAGACGAGTGAGCAGCCTTAAAAAATGTGTGGAAGAAAAGAATTTCTTTGGGGCGGGGGGAGGTCAAGAGTCAGACAACTGCCTGTCTGAGAAAATACTGTGAAGAGGATTCTGGCGCTGGGAAGGCACCTGAATTCTGTGATCTCCAAGGTCCAATTTTCAAATCCCATCAATGTTGGACCAGAACCTCTCAGTTTAGAACTCACAGGTTCTGGGAAATGCAAGTGATCCCAATACAAGCTTTAAAAAATAATGCAACAATCTGAATTCAATACAGCCTTTAACGGTGCTATCTGGGAATATTTCACAGTCAGTAAGGAATAATTCATTTAATTGGGCCTGAAAATTATTATAGTCAGGGGGTTACAAGCGTTATACTGGCCTTGAATAAAGTTGCTTTAATTATCAGGCCTTGCACACAATTAAATCAGTATTATTTGTAGAATTGTTGCCTATTTAATCACTAAAGTCAAACGCTCCCACAGCTAAAGAGATCTCCACATACCCTAGCTAGTATGGCTCAGTGGATATAGAGCATTGGCCTGCAGATTGAAGGGTCCCAGGTTCAATTCCAGTCAAGGGCACATGTCCGGGTTGCAGGCTCAATCCCAGTAGGGGACGTGGAGGAGGCAGCCGATCAATGATTCTCTCTCATCATTGATGTTTCTTTCTCTCTCTTCCTTCCTCTTTGAAATCAATAAAAAATATATTAAACAGCAACAACAAAAAGAGACCTCCACAGAAACATGCCATTGACATGAAGGGTTCTCTGTAAAATAAAGAGTGAGAATAATGAGTATTTTCTTGGTAATTAGTCACTTTGACTACTGCTGAAAGAAAGAATGGAAGTCTCAGCAGTGGAAAATGAGTATCAGTAACCTGCCCTTGTGCAAGGAGGGTCAGTCTGGCATAAAAACAGTGCGATCAGAACTCAGGCAGCTCCCTGCTGCTGCCCTGCCCCCATCCAAGGGGATAATGGCTTTTAGTGGTAATAAATGGGACAACACACTGTACTTGAGAATTTTCTTTCCAAAGGTATCATATCTGTCGTACCAACACGTTTTTATCTGTACGTCGTTATATGCCCAGACGATTATGAGTTAAGCTTGAATGTACCTAAAACCTGATGGATCTGAATAGACACCTGGGAAGTCCACTGTGGTTTTTAAGGAATGTAAGTTTCCACCATAAAAAAATAGCGAAAGCATGCTGCAACACAGAAGCATGTGCTTTGCCCAGGTGCTTTTAGGACTTCCTTCCAGCAGAGACTCTGTACCACGTACCTAACAGCAAATACTTGCTGTAAAAGTAACTGTCATTTACTAGTTTCTTCCTATTAAATGTCAAGATTAACAACAAAACCAAACCACAAAACAGCTTAGGAGGCTCTGATATATTCCCAAGTTAATGAGGTTAGTGTGGCTTGAATACTACTTTCTTTCTAGACCCATGTTCCTGGCTGTGCTGGAGCTTCATGTGGCCTGGCCCCACAACCACCAGAAATACTGGATGAGAGAAAAAGCCCTAACACGGTGGGAAAGCGGCCAGCTAGCCCACCACAATGCCTTGCAGAGACTCAGGTCTGAGTCTAATCTATGAGCCAAAAGCTGGTTACCCCCTCCCCCACCTCTCCAGCCTAACTTCTTCCCTCGAGTGCAAGCAAACACGTACATCCTAAGATGTCACAGTGCAGTGTATTCATCCTTGGAAGACAGAGTCTGGTGATAAAATGCAAGCCGGTAATGCTAGGAAGGAGAGAGTGCAGGCGAAACCAGAGACAAACAGAGAAGGGAGGAGAGGAGTTGATGAATGAAGTCCTGGGGCGCAAAGGTTACTGGGAAACAGCACGATAGAAGGAAGAAAATGTGACCGCAGGAGAGAAGTAAGAGAAGAGCCAGGGCCAAGGAAGACAACAAGGTCAGTGATACGCTTGCTGCCTGAGGCCGAAGAACTGCGCTTCCAGATGGGATTAGCACCACCCTTCAGAGGAGTGGCTTTGTTTTTCAGGAGGTCAGTATGTCTTCTGCCAGTAGTGGAGCTCCTCTGCTTACCCTTAGGAACTCGTGTCCACTCCACCACACCAAACACGGCATCTCTGAATCTATTATTTGCAAGATATAAAAATTTGAGTAGGACCTGACTGGTTTGGCTCAGTGGATAGAGCGTTGGCCTGCGGACTGAAGGGTCCCAGGTTCGATTCCGGTCAAGGGCACGTACCTTGGTTGCGGGCACATCCTCAGTGGGGGGTGTGCAGGAGGCAGCTGATCGATGATTCTCTCTCACTGATGTTTCTAACTCTCTATCCCTCTCCCTCCTTCTCTGTAAAAAATCAATAACATATATTTTTTAAAAAATAAAGCACTGTTACCTATATTTAAAAAAAACATTTGGGGGGGGGGTAGGGGAGAATCCAAAAACATCGCTTAAAATATCAGTCAAGACTCCTGGTTCCAAGAAAGATGGAACAAACGCACTAGCCTTTCTGTCCACTGCACACAAGTATAACATCTGTACAAATGTATCAGCAGCTGTGAGGAGCTGTTTAAAGTGGCTATCAGCAGGCGGGTCAGGGAAGAATACCAAAACGCCATGTACAGCTGAACTGCTGGTGACATTACGACTTTTCCCCCTCTTCTATTTTCTGGCCTGAACTCAACACAACAAAACTTGAAAGTGAGCACTGTGGTTGGAGCGCATGTTCTGGCTCAAGGTGCTGTTTTTGGAAACGGGAACCACAAAAACTCAAAGAGACTGGGGTGGGGGGGAAATCCCCTGGGTTTTTCTCTCCATTTTCTCCCTTCTCTTATGCCCAGAAATATCCCATGATTAAGGCTGTTGTAGCAGCAATAAAATTGACTGGCAGAGGGAGACTACAGGAGTTAAAACTCTAGAAGGAGAGGAACCTTCCATTCTATTTGGTGGAGCTATAGTTCCAAAAGGGCAAAGCCAAATCCCACTGTGGTTTTGTTTTTTCTTGTTGTTGCTTTTTTACTTTCTTTCTCTGCCTGCCTGCCCCTTGTACTCGAGAGGTAGTGCATCATGAAAGTGTGTGGCTTTTCACTGGAGGATCAAAAAAGAAAGTTCTAGGAAACCAGAAAGTACCATGAAAATAACAAAGAGGGAAGAGCTCGGGGAAAGCTCTTAAAGCACATGTGGATGTGATCCTAATTAACATGTCAAAGACTTTGAGAACTGAGCTAACAGACTAACACTCAGGTCCCAGAGTGACCAAAGGATGTCACACGTGGGGCAGATCTGAATAACACTGCAAAGGCATCGAATACTAAACTGGACACTGGAGCTACAGAAAGTGAGTTGGAACTTGCAGTCTGAACCTAACTAGGTCATCAGTTGACTGCTAAAGCAAATATAGGGTGTGCCCAAAAATGTATATACACACTTTGAATAATTATAAAGGCAGTGTTTATTAAGATAATTTCATTTTCAAAATTGAGCTATTAGTTGTTAGTGTACACATTTGCCATTAAATTGAAACAAGATTCAGAGTCTAATACCTAATAATCAAAATGTCCAGGATAAGATCCAAAATTACTCAGTATATAAAGCAGCACCAAAATGCCAACTCACATGGGAAAAGACAATCAACAGACACCAATAATGAGATGACACAAATGTATAAATTATCTAATAAGTATGTTAAAACAGTTATTATAAAAATGCTCAAAAGAGCAATTGCCAAACTTGACCACTCTTGAAAGTAAGTCAAAATAGAAAGTATTGCAAAGTGAAGATATAAAGGATAATCCAACTGAAAATTTAGAACTGTAAAATAAAATAACCAAAATTAAAAATTCACTGAAAGAATGCAATAGCACAATGGAGGAGGCAGTAAACTTGAAATAGGTAAATAAACCACCTATTTAAATAACAGAAAGAAAAAAGATGGGGGAGGGGAGAATAAAGCTTCATGGACCTGTAGGATAACAATAAAGGTTCTAATATTTGTGTAATTGGGATGCAGTACAGAGAAGAAAAAGTGTGATGCTAAAAAGTATTTGAAGAAAAAAACAGCTCAAACTTGCTGAGAAAACACCAAAAATAATGAATACAAAGAAATCCACACCCAGACACATCATAAGAAACTGTTGAAAACTAAAGGCAAAGGAACACTAACAAAGAGCTCAACATTCCATTATTTTTTAATAAAATAAAACATACTTTTATTGATTTCAGAGAGGAAGGAAGAGGGAGAGAAAGAGAAACTTCAATGATGAAAGAGTATCATTGATTAGCTGCTTCCTGCATGCCCCCTACTGGGAATCAAGCCCGCAACCTGGGCATGTACCCTTGACCAGAATCAAACCCGGGATCAAATCCGGAATCAAACCCGGAACCCTTTAGTCTGCAGGCCGATGCTCTATCCACTGAGAAAAACCGGCTAGGGCAACATTCCATTATTGACAATAGATGGAACATGTAGAAGAAAATCAGCAAGAATGTGGTTACACACCACCACCCCAAAATTGACCTAGCTGGCATTTGTAAAACACTTCTCACAAGATGAGCAACATACACATGCTTTTCAAGTACACACAGATCATTCCCCAGAATTGCTGGTGGGACTGTAAAATGGTTCAGCCACCTTGGAAAACAGATGGACAGTTTCTTTAAAAAGTTAAGCATAAATTTACCATACAACCCAGCAATTCTAATCTAGGAATCTACCCAAGAGAAATAAAAACACATGTCTACACAAGGACATGCACTTGAATGTTCACGGCATTATTTATGAGAACCAAAAATTTGAAACACCCCAAATGTCTACCCACAGCAAACAGATAACCACAATGTGGTATATACACATAACATAATACTATTCAACAATTAAAAGGAATTAATTATTGATATATAGCATAACCATGGATGAACCTAAAAAATATTATGCTATATGAAAGAAGTCAAACACAAAAGACCATATAACATATGATTTGATTTACATGAAGTGTCCACAAAATACAAATTTATAGACATACAAAGTAGATTAGTGTTGCCAAGGGCTGGGGGCAAGGGAGATGGAGTGAAGGAAATGGGCACAAGGAATTTTACCGGAGTGACGGAAATCCTCTAAAGCTGGGTTATGGAGTTGGTTACATAACTTGGTAAATTTACTAAAAAGCGCTATATTTATGGGGGGGGGGGCATCCTGTATATGTAACCTGGGAGTGTCATGGTTGCAAAAACAAAAAAGAGTTTGACCTCATTTCAGGGAAACAGGATTGGTATATTACTACAACTTTGTAAAAACAAACGTTAGCTGAAGGGCAGGAATACCACCACTTCAGAAAAGGACCTGCAGGAGGTCTCACGCTGATAACATTCAATGCGAGAATCACATCACTGAAGTCCCTGATTCAAGTCCACACAATATAATCTTGTGACGACGGCTTGCCCTCCCACACAACTCACCCAAAGAGACAGTTATCAGTGGTGTGCTGATAAATGTTTAACATCAGACTCTTGGTGGAAGGGGAGCTCTCTGCCTCCTAGTTTACACATTTCTGTTCACAATCAGTTTTAAGCTATTAAGATAAGATCAGCTGCCACAGAGTTGGGAAGTGTTGTGCACAACCAGCTCTTGCAAGGTGGTGTGAGGTGGCAAAATCACACAAAAATGCAATCAGTTGAATTTTCACTGCATATCAAAAATTTCCAACTTGGCTTACACACGTCAGACCTCAAAAACTAGGTGAGCTGAAGTGCATCTTGAAGTAGGGGTTCATCATCAGTATAAACATAATTGGGTTTCAGAGTCCAAGTGGAAGGCCAGTCCTGGAAGTGAAGGGCTTAAGATACATGACAGCATGGAAACAACATGCTTAAGACAAAATAAAAAGAATAGACAAAAAAACCTGTACGCAATTCTGTATGATTAGACTAGAGAGTGGTGTGAAAGACTGACAAGCAGTGAGTTTGGGGAGCCCAGCTAGAGGCAGACTGTAAAGAAGGGTATGGGACTATGCTCATGGGGCACCCTTTTTGATTCATTTAAATCATACCTATGACATGATGTTAGCCATTTTTATAAAAGAGCCTCAGTGAGAGATCAGAGAGCTGAGACTTGAACTCATAGATTGATTCACAAAGCCATACTTCCCCACTACATCATGCTACCTCCATGCGAGGGCGGAGTGATGATTCAAAAATGCCTCCTCCCTAATCCTTCCACTGCCTCTTAAGTCCTCTACGTTTACCTGAACTCCCAAAAGGAAGACTATGGCACTTTTTTTCTTCAGGCTCAGCTAGGAAATTCTACTATGTCCCTTTGAGATCTATTTCAACAGTTAGAAATACTTCTTTTCCTGAACCCCTCATAGCAATAAAGTCCTTATTTTATTTTTAGGATATCTGTATTTCACGGTGGTAATAAGCCCAAGGGTGAATAAATATATATAACTTACACATATAGAGAATATACATATGCATGCATAGTACAAAGAGATTTGTTTTCCTGTCACATAAAAGGAAGTTTCCAAATCAAGAAAATATTTTTTTTACTCTAAAAATTAATTTAGAGTAAAAAAAATATTGTGTATTGTGCATTTATAACTGATTGTTTCTAGGAACTCTATGATAGCTGACCCACTTAAGAAGCTTACATTTCAATGAGTAACAGAAATTAACTTAGGCCCATAAACATCCTTAAATGCACGAATAGTACAGATGTGGCTCATCTGGGAAGAGGTCGGGAGATAGGGAGATAAGAGTTCATGGATAACTCAATGGACTTCCAATGCCAGTGGGCAAGGAAGGTCTCTAAACCCCGAGAAAAGGCCCACTATAGGGTTAGGGATGAGGGCAATGGCAGACTCTGTTCCTGGTCAGAGTTGGGCTTTCCTAATTTAAAAGTGCACAGTTATTTCCTCTCACTAATCACAGAGAAATAGCCTCACAAAAGAAGCCTATTGACAGAAAGTCAATTAGATCATTAGACTTGTAAAAAACCCAACTCAGAAGCAGGAAAACAAAATTTAAATGATGGTCTTTATCTCTTATAGCCAAGAAGACTTCCCCAAGGCCTGCCACTTGGGCCTCAAGTGCTCCCAATTCACAACCTTTTTCAAATAACTAGGTAACAGTTCCGACTTTTCATTCATTCAATTTCTCCTGATCTGAAGGGCTAATTTTATTTATTTATTTACCTTTATTTATTCATTTAATTTGTCCTTGGCTTTATTGAGGTATAATGACAAATGCAATTTTAATATATTTAAAAGTGCACAATGTGAGCATTTGATACACATATTCATTGTGAAAGGATTCCCACCCCTGAGTTAAGACATCCATCCCATCACTTCACATTCTTCCTTTTCTTTTTGTGGTGAGAACCACTCTCTTAAGATCTACTCTCTGGCCCTCACCGGTTTGGCTCAGTGGATGGAGCGTCGGCCTGTGGACTCAAGGGTCCCAGGTTCGATTCCAGTCAAGGGCATGTACCTTGGTTGCGGGCACATCCCCTGTGGGGTTGTGCAGTAGGCAGCTGATCGGTGTTTCTCTCTCATCGATGTTTCTAACTATCCCTCTCCCTTCCTCTCTGTAAAAAAATCAATAAAATATATTTTTAAAAACAGATCTACTCTCTTTGTAACTTTTCAACTATACAACACAGTATTGTTAACTATAGCCACCAGGCTATACATTAGATTCCCAGAACCTATTCATCTAATAACTGAAAGTCTATACCCTTTTACCAACTTCTCCCTATTTCCTCATTCCCTAGTCCCTGATAACCACCATTCTACACTGTTGCTATGAGTTTGACTTTTTTTTTAGATTCTATATATAAGTGATAGCATGCAGTATTTGTCTTTGTCTGGCTTATTTAACTTAGCATAATGCCCTCCAGGTTCATCAATGTTGTCACAAATGGCAGGATTTCCTGAAGGGCTAATTTTAAAAGTAGAGACAATGGCCTAGCCTGTGTGGTTCAGAGATTGAGCACTGACTTATGAACCAGAAGGTCACCGTTTGATTCCTGGTCAGGGCACAGGCCAGAGTTGTGGGCTTGATCCCCAGCAGGGGGCGTGCAGGAGGCAGCTGATCCATGATTCTCTCTCATCATTGATGTTTCTCTCTCCCCCTCTCCCTTCCTCTCTGAAATCAATAAAAAAATAATTTGTCAAGCTAATTCAGAATATTTATAAATACCAGTTGTTAGTGAAGCATGTTTTAATCTGCTCTTCCTGTCTCTCAGGATGTTTCAAATTTGTATGTATTTAATACTCAGTGGTCATGTAGATAACTTTTTATTAATGTAAAAAAGATCCACTCTTGCCCTAACCAGTTTGGCTCAATGAATAGAGCGTCAGTCTGTGGACTCAAGGGTCCCAAGTTTGATTCCGGTCAAGGGCATGTACCTTGGTTGTGGGCACATCCCCAGTGGGGAGCGTGCAGGAGGCAGCTGATTGATGTTTCTCTCTCATTGGTGTTTCTAACTCTCTATCCCTTTCCCTTCCACTCTGTAAAAAATCAATAAAATATACTTAAAAAATAAAAAAAGATTCACTTTTTAGTTTGAATCCATTTTAAAACCTTTGGGTGCTGGCTGACAGGGCAGACTGAGACCCTCATTTGAGCTCTGTTCTCCATGTTCATTCTGGACAACTGCAAATCAATGATTGACAATGAGTAGTAGGGGAGCCTGTTTGGAGCGGTCTGAAGTGAGGACGTAGGGCAGAATAATGCCTAGTGCCTGGAACACACTGCCCATTTGCTGAATTTGTTGATTTGATTATGCTGCTCACTAGTGTAAAAAGGAAAGTGTTAAAATAAAACCTGTTAGGGAAAAGGAGGCTCTATCACAATGAGCTGCAGTATATTTTGCCAAAGCTATTATATTTTTGAGGCAGTAGGTAGTTTATCAATGTTTATTGCTCCAATATAGTTATTTTATGGCCATTACTAGCAAAAGCAGATTATAAAAATAGTGTTTGACAGGAAAGAAGGGCCTAGTGTGAGTCTGTTTGCTCTGGATTGCCTAAAACAAAGATTCCTAATGTCATCCTTACAGAAAGAATCACAACATGATGGAAGGAGCATCAGTTTCTCATTTTGTGAGAGTAGCTCTAGAAAGTCTTTCTGCACTGTTCTTGAGCACCCACCCAACCTGCAGAGACATCCAGGTTTTTTTCCTGTGAAGACCTCCTCAGGCACCAGTATGACCACAGTATTTCAAGGTGTTGATACAGCATTAAAACCAGCAATCAGTAGTGAATTTCAGGGATTTTCTGTAGGACAGGGCAATGTTGTAGAGTGTTTGGGTGTCAAAACTTTTTTTCAAAATTAAAAACATGACTCACATACAAAGACAGAATGAACACCTGATAAATACTAATTTATTAGTGAGGGAACCAGCAGGATGTAAAGCTGATTCAAAGAATATTTGAGAGATTCAGTATATATAGGAACTTAAAGTAATGCTACTAGGATAGCTTAATTAGATGTCCTATAGGACAGTTAATCTAAATCCTTAGGATTATTTCATCTACCAAACAGAAATTTATATAACTTTTCCAGCCAAAGAAATGTAATTTAACATGTAACTTCAAGAAGTCTGGACTGTAACCATCTATACTAATAAAAGAGTAATATGCTAATTAGACCAGACATCTTCCAGATGTCCTTCCAGACAAAGCCACAGCGGCTGTAAGGGCCAAGGGCCAGCAGTTGCAGCAGCTGTGAGGGCTGGTTCCTTTTGCAGAGGCTGCGGGAGAAGGCACCACAGGAGAAGGCAGAAGGGAGAAGGTCGACACCACATGAGAAGGGAGAACATGAGAAGGCTGGCACAGTGGGAGAAGGGAGAAGGGAGAAAGTGGCAGTTAGGTAGTTAGGGGAATCAGACTAGCAGGGGAGAGAAGTTAGGTAGTTAGGGGGATCAGGCCAGGAGGGAAGAGCAGTTAGGGGGATCAGGCTGGCAGGGGAGAGCAGTTGGAACAATCAGGCCAGGAGGGGAGAACTGTTAGGCAGTTAGGGGGATCAGGCTGGCAGGGGAGAGCAGTTAGGGGGGATCAGGCCAGCAGGGGAGAGCAGTTAGAGCAATCAAGCCAGCGAAAGAGAAGTTAGGGGCATCATGCAGGCATGCAGGTGAGCAGTTAGGAACCAGTGGTTTCAGATTGTGAGAGGGATCCCAGATTGGAGAGGGTACAGG
>PVJC01018129.1:0-31710 GCA_004026665.1 Murina feae | reverse complement strand
TTTCCTCAACATTTAATAGATTTTGCCTGGCGCTGATGCCCCAGCGGCCACAGCCACCATCCCAGCCCTGCAGCCCTTGCGGCCCTGGGACACCTCGCTCCACCATGTACCACCATGCCCCACAGCTGACAGTTTTTAAAAATGAGAATTGTTGCTTTGATAAAAAATGTACCTTTATCAGAAATGTCCATTGGTTATGTGGGAAATATTAATTGATTTTTTCAAAGTTCATTTTATACATATGTAATATTGTGTTATAACTAGAAATATATATTTGGTCTTCCAGACATATCCATAGTTCCTGGCATAGAGCTCCTAAAATCCTTAGCATTTCCTAAGTGATAAGCGTTACAGGGACATCTTTTGTTATAATAGTTAGTGTTCCCAGTTTCTGAAATGGCGCCACAGCAGGAAGGTGAGAGTGCCTTTTGTTATTTATAACCAGCCCCTTTCAACCGCATCTGAGGTGACCTTATTGAGGTGCTTTTGAAAAGCACCTAAGGGTGGGGCTGTGGCCCTGAGAAGCAGCCAGGTGATTAGAGGGTTGGCATTTTCAGCCCCACCCCCACTCCCCACCTCCTGAGCTGAGGGTGGCTACAGATTGAGTTCAGTTACCAATGGCGAATGACTCAACCAGCCATGCCTTTGCAGGGGAGCCTCCGTGAAGAGTCCTATGAATGGATATGAAGCTCTTCTGGGCTGGGTGAGGTGCAGGGAGGGTGGTGTGCCTGGAGGGGCCATGGAAGCTCATAGCCCCTTTCCACAGGCCTTGCCCTTTGCATCTCTTCCATCTGGCCCTTCCTGAGTTGTGTCTTTTTATCATAAGTAACCTGTTTTCCTGAATTCTGTAAACAACTATTGCAAATTATCAAACCCAAGGAGGAGGTTCTGGAAACCTTCGACTCACAGACCAGCAGTTAGAAGCACAGGTGACAACCTGGACTTGTGATTGGCATCTGAAGAAGGAGACATTTTTATAGGACAGAGCCCTTAACCTGGGGATCAAACACGATCTCTAGATATATAGTGTCAAAATTAAGTTCAACGGTCGGACACCCAACTGATGTTAGAGCAATGATGGATGTGGGGAAACACCCTCACATATTTGGTGACCAGAAGTGAAGTATTCTGTGAGTAGATGGTAGGAGAGAGAGAGAGAGAGAAAATAATTTTTTCTATATAACGTTTCTGGACAGTGAGTGATGGCAAGTAAAATCAATATTGTAAAACAATTTTATGAACCACTACTTACTAGAAACAGCACCAGGCTGGTAAATCCACTCCTGTCATATCCGTAGAGATGGGGGCAGCTCCAGTTTACTTCCCCAGTGATGCAACTGAAGAACACACCCAGGATCGAGGATTCTTGTTTTGTTTTTCTCCCACTCATCACTAGGCTGTGCTGCTGCTCTTATTCAGGATTTTGGTTGGAGACATAATGTTTCATTCTTAAGGCTGACAGGAGGGAAATACCTTAGTATTGGCGTTCTCAGGGTACATGCTGTTTTTGAGATGAAATAATGTAGAGCTGTATTAGTGATAACATTAAAATAAAACCTGTGAAAAGTGGCTAAGAGAACTTCACCCAGCTAAGAAGAGAACTCTTTGTTACTAGATGTTAGGAAAAGGAGGAAGTCCATTTATAAATAGGAGAACTTGCACTTGCAACATGCAATCCTCTTAACAGGAAGCCTCAGTGAAACAGAGTCCAAACTCGTACCACTCTCTGCCCAGCAGCCAATAAGTTGAGTGACAAGGTGTTGAGGCAAGAAAAGGTGACTTTATTCAGAAAGCCAGCAAGCTGAGACTATGGTGGACTAGCATCCTAAAGAACCATCCTGAGAAAATACAGAATTCAGGCTTCTTTTATATCAAGGGAGGAGAAATAATAAGGGCAAGAGGTGACTGGAGATGGCAGACATCTGGGCACCAGCAGGGGTCTGAGGAAGATTGCGAAACTTCTTAGTTCTTAGCCTGTTCACTCTAGTTGATGTGAGTTCAGTCGTGAGGTTCCTGCAAATCCTTGATAAACAATTATTGTTTTTGTACCTAGTTCCTTTATCTCCTCAGGAAAGGCACTTTTTGGTAAGGGGCTGTTTTGTAAAACGCAAGGTGCAAGTGGCATACCTCTAACGATTAGCATGTCTGTATGCAGCACCAAGCAGAAGCTGTTAGCCGGAAAGCGAGTGGAACAACGCAGGATTGAACAAGATGCAGCCAGAGAGGCTGAGCCTTTCACTCTGTCACATCAGGAGTCCAGTCACCAGAGCATCTTTGCTTAGTGTGGTGCCTCGCTAGCCTCATGGACACAGAGTCGTCTCTATCTTATTCTGCCTGTGCTAGACGTGGGGGGTCACTGTGTTGCTCTGAGCTGCAAGTAAAAGCTGATACCGGGGTGATATCCACTAAAGAGCCAAAGTGCACGGAGCTTTGGCCCTGCTGGTTGAGCCTTGGCCTGGAGAGGGAAGGTTCTCTCCGAGTTGGCTTCCTCTCCAGAGAGAAAATGCCGGTGAATCCGAAGACTTAGGACCAGAGCCAGAGGGCTGTTTGGAGATGAAGGGCAGATGTTTTCTCCTGACAGCAATTTGCAGATGAGCCAGTACCACAGGGCTTAATTTTCTTTTTTCTTTTTTTTAAATCAACTGGCAATCCAACTCATAAATGGGAAACAGTCCCTTAATATAACTCTTTAGTTCTTTTGTTCAGTTAATAGTTGTCATGGTCTACATTTGTTAATTATTTCATGTTATCCTAGGAGACAAAAATAGATTATTTCTCAAGAAGAAACTTCTTTCAAAATCAAAGTTTAAAAGTCCCCCATGAGTAGGAAAAAGCTTCTGGATTGTTCCTGGAGTATCTAATGGCTTCTAACACCATGTCTCCCAGAAGCTGCTAAATTCATGGGTATCTTTCTTATAAAGCTTGTGTGTGTGTGTATTTTAAAGTTTTACGAGTGCTTTTAAAGTAGCTGGCATGCACTCCTTGGGCTTTCTTTTGCTCAGTTGTTTCTGATGAATACAGCGCTTTGTAAACAAGTAGTTCCATCAGTGCTGGTTGACTGAGAGGACTGGCTGTCTGTGTCCCCCGGTTGGCTGTTAGGATGTGGTGGTGCAGCGCCCCCAATATCTACCATTTTATCGTGAGCTTTGTGTATTCTTGATTAATGAGCTTGCTGGTACTCACTGGCAGTTGAGATCCTTCACAGATTGGCTCCAACCCCCTCTTTAATGCTGTCTCCTGTTACGTAACCACACAATCTCAGCCTTCCTCCACCTTTAACCAGGGGTGCAGATGGAGGAAAATGTTTGAGGGTGGGAGTCGGGACTGCGATTACCTGGACATGCTCAAGTGGTGTTCTCAGCGCTGGCTGAACAGTAGGATTGCCTGGGGAACCTGTAAAACTCAGGGGGCTCAGGTCACACCCCAAACTGTTACATCTCCAGGGAATGGAATGCAGGTGGCTGCCGAGGCTTGGAATCAACTCCAGTGGCAGCTATCTTCACCACCGACAATGAAGTGTTGTTGGTTGTTTCCTCTGCTTTCTCCAAGGCCCTGCCTCTGATCTAAACCCAGAATCCACATTGGGGTGTCTCAGTCTTCACTCACATCCTCAGAGCCCCCCTTGGAACATCCTCTTCTTATCCTTCACTAACTCAAATCCTTTTCATCCTTTGGGTCTCATCTATTAACCAGACTTCCAAGTAGATCTCCCAATTTACAATGATCTCCATGAATTTTTTAGCTCAAAAGGTTGCATCAGTTATCTAATAGATACCACGTAGTGACATATGCTGCGCATCGGTGTTCTCTGTACCCCCTCAATAGCTACAGTATAACATGCAGCCCAGTGGCCTCCTTGAAAGACCTGTAAGTTTATATTAAAATATTTTGGCGACTTCTGGCTAACAGTGTTTCTTAAGTGTAAGCTGCTGTTGTTGTTTTAAACTTAGATTCTTTTCCTTCAAATTCAGTGGTTTTGAAATATTTTAGGCCATGGATTCCTTTAAAAACCTGGTGCAAACTATAGACCTTCCCAGATAAGTGCTCACACAAACACATACTCCATTTTATATGCCATCGGTGGGCTCATGAGCCCCTGTGAAGCCTGTCCATGGACTTGCTTTACCTGTTTTTTTCTCAGCTGAGAAAAGGGATTTTTTAAATGGGGGAGTGAGGAGGAGGAAGACAGTTTGGGAGAGAGATTTTTTAGGGACCCCTAGTGAGGGTGTGGGCGGTGGGGTCTTCTGATGGGAGGGTGGCATTTGGTCCGAGGGGAAGAGACCCTATGACAGGTAAGACACTGTATTCCTTCCCTCACGTACTTGCAGGCCACATGGTGGAACGCCTGTCCAATGCAGGCCAAGCTGATAGCTTCATTGACCACTAGATGTCACCACAACACCAATAGGTTTTCTGGCTTTTGGCTGCCCTGTGCCTGGGCCCAGCGGTGAAATAGCAAGTGAGTTGCAGTAACTTAACTATCAGGGACCTAATATTAGCAGGATTTACTTTCATTATTATTATTTTTCAACACAAGGAAGTCCAAAGGATGAATAAAGATACATTCAGTATAAATAAACGGAAAACGAAAGAAAGGTGAACGAGATAGGTCAAGTGGGGAGTATGACCCGACTCCAGTGTTATGATTTCCTCTAGAAATGACGCTGTCTTGGAAATAGTTTTTTTTGTCTTTGTGAGAAGGATTGTTGGCTGGACTGGGCTTTCAGGCTCCTAAAATGGCAGTTATGATGTAACTCACTTCACAGGTACTCCAAAACCCATTTTGAACCAATTATGGCCGTCCGTTCAATAAGAATTTGGATAATGTGCTCTTGTTTAACATAAGGGCATGTTTCTTTTCTTTTTAAAATACATTTTTATTGATTTCAGAGAGAAGGGGAGAGAGAGAAAGAAACATCAATGATGAGAGAGAATCATTGATCGGCTTCCTCCTGTATGCCCCCTACTGGGGGTCGAGCCTGCAACCTGGGCCTGTGCCCTTGCCCGGAATTAAACCCAGGACCTTTGGTCCCCAGGCTGATGCTCTAACCACTGAGCAAACTGGCCAGGGCGGCATGTTTCTTGATTGAAGCATATTTTATTTCTTATTTTTTCTCTTGCAATACAGCCAAGTCTGTTACCACAATAAGCATTAGCTCACTTTGTTTTATGGCCTCATATTGCAACCTTGGCCCCATTCAAATCTTTTATAATTGCATATTTTATATGATACACATGTTGGCAAGAATGTGCATATCATAAATTTATCTTCATTGATTTAAAAGAAAACAATTTGTATCATTATATCCTTTAACATAGAAAAGGCTTAATATTTCATTTAATTTAAAAGTGAACCTAATGGATACATTCTTGCTTCAGGGTAGTACACTTATATCAATAAGTCAGAGACCTAATTAGGATGCCAACTATTCTGTTCTCGAGTATTTGACAACTGGATGTGAAGCTAGTTCACTTTGCATTTCTGATTCCTACGTTTTGAAAAATGAATTCTTTGGAAGTAGATAAGCTTGGTGGGAAAGTGAGCCTATTCCATGTGCTCCAGATCTCATGAACATTCTCTGACGGAACATGGCGTTGCTGATACAACACTGTGTGTTTACCGTAGGCTGACCCGCTTAGCCTTAACCCAGGGGAGTCAGACCAGTTTGGGGAAGTGAGCAGCGGCTCTCTCTGTGTAAAAGGGAGGCAGCAAAGGAAGTGGGTAGCAAAAACTCCTTATTTTTTTTCTGGTGTCAATCAGCTTATTTTAGTGGATAAGGAAGATTCTTAGTTAAAACAATACTATTACTGAAATTCTTGTTTTATCATTTACTTGGAATATCATCTTGCTTCTTAAGGTTAATTTTTTCACCAATGTTACAAAGTCTGAGATATCTGCTCTCATTTCCTTGTAAAATCTAAAAGGCTCATTCAAGCAGGTTACTCCCAGAATTTGTCAATGTATTATACACTGAGTGGCCAGATTATTATGACCACCTGACGTTTGTAGGCAAATTAGCTATAATTTCATGCTGAAGTTGCTAGAGGGCCAGACCATTATAAACGTCTGAATAGCACAACATATCTAAGTATCGTTGCTGATCAGGTTCATCCTATCATGTTGATGGCAAAGACTCTTTCAATATCTGTACTTTAGAATCCTTATTGGGATGAGAATGCCATCCTTCGTGGGAGGTATTCACTCGGAAATGCTGCCCCATACGAGCTGAGGAAGTAAGGGGTCCCAGGTTTGCAGCAGGCTTGTGTGGCCCTCCTGGATAGTTTGGCCGACAGGGCCCGCTGCTCAAGCTCACGGATGTTTTCATCCCCTGCAGGTGCACAGCATTAAGAACTACTGGGAGAAGCTGAACGCCAACCTGGAATATGCTAAGTACTCCAAGCCACACTTATACTATAACAACAGCGTGGTCAGGAGAGAGTGGCACAGCCTGATCTCAGAAGAGGTATGCGTGGGTTCATGAGAACAAAGCAAGAAGCAAAAGCAGGCATGTTAGATCCAGGTGATACCCGCAAGTCATCAGGCTGGCTCACATTCGCAGCACCTCCCCAATTGCCAGGCACTTTTACGTTGTTGCTATCAATCTCCCAATAGGCAAGTCAGAAGTGTTTCTCTGATGCTTCTTTGGGAGATAGAGTCCTTCTGTCTCTTGATTGTGGTGGTACATGAATGTATGCATGTGATAAAATGACAGCACTGCACACTCACTGTACCAGTGTCAGAGTCTGATTTGGATAGTGTACCACATACAGTCATTTATATAAGATGTAAACATTGGGGAGATTGCAGGTGAAGAGTACCTGAGGATTGTTGTATATATAGCTGTAGTGTTATTATATATAGTATATAATTGACTTGCAATGTCCTATTGGTATATATAAAAGCCTGAGCAACTGTCTGACTGTCCAACCGGTAGCTGTGATGCACAATGACCACCAGAGGGCAGATGCTCAATACAGGAGCTGCCAAGCTGCAGTGACTTGGCAGCTGCAGTTCTCGGATGATGCACCTGGAACCAGAAAGGAGGGAGCCTGATTCTGGGGTGTGTCACCTGAGAACCACCCTCTTGTAATCTGAGACCCCTCGGGGATGCTGGAGAGCCGGTTTCAGCCCCATCCCTTCAGGCCAAGCTGAGGGATCCCACCGGTGCACGAATCTGTGCACTGGGCCTCTAGTAAATTTATAATAGTTTTAGAGAAATAAAGTTTTAATAATCTAGGTATTTTACCTGTTTACCTGGAAGATGTATTTCTTTTTCCTGAAACTCTTAATTGTATTACATTATGTCCTTGATGTGAAAAATGTCACCCATAATACCTTTAGCTTTTATACCTCTGACATATTCTCACTTCTAGAAAACAGGAAAAAGAAGGTCCAAGGCATATGTGAGGAATATTCTTGATAACGCAGTAAAGTAAGTGAAACTGGGGATTCTTGTATCTGTAAGATGGTTATCAGTTGCATTATTTTTTGGCTACTTTTCATGGCAGTAGCTTACTTTCTTTGTGTATCATGATGCTGTCAGCTTACTGAATGCAGTCAGTGGGGCCCTATTTGATATCAGAGTTTCTGGTGGAAAAATTTATCTGTTAAGCTTTACAGGTTTGTACCCTATAGATGGATGATTTGTAAGGAAGTGGTAAAGAAAGTTCTTGTTAATTGAGCACTTCAGGGGGGTACAGACAGTAGGCTGATTTAAAAAGTGATATTGGCCTGTGAGCTTGCTCTTATTTTGAAAGTAGATTTTCTGGATAGTGAGTCATCTCAGAATGCTACAAGTACAGGCCCCATTCCAACTTCTGTTCTATTTTCTGTTCCCATTATTTCCAATAACTGAGAGCTGCAATTGTTCTAAATTATTGTCATTGTTTGCACTGAAGGGCTCTGAGTTTTATAATTGCCTAATGTGGCTTTTGCCAAGTTGATTAAAGTTTTTGATGTTTTCACCCGCCTGAGAACAGGGGTTTTCAAAGGAGGATATCATTGTATGGTATTGTGGCTTTCATAAAAAAAAAGAAAAAAAAAGAATGTTTCCTGTGCGAATAACATTGGTTAATTTCTTTGTAGGGTGATTTCTAACCTAGAAGCAAGGAATTCGGGTAAGAAAAGACTTGTAATCAAGCCTTTGGACTCCAGTCAGTGTTTTGTTTGTAACGCCCTTCATCCTTCCACTGGGAGTCGGCAAGAAACCCACTTCCAACAGTGCCGTGGAGGCAGCACCTTTAACATCTTCCTGCCCGAGCTCCATCCACGTCTGTCTCGGCACCAGGACCTCAGGGACAGCTGCTGAGTGTGTTCTTGCTGGACGGTCCCTGCGTGCTGGCCTCTGGCTTTCATTATTTTCCCGCATGGAGCTGATCTAGTTAACATGCCCCCTGGCTGTACCCACAGGATGCGCTTTGGAAACTCCCTTGGCTCAGCGCGCCACTCCCTCCAGCTGTCTGATCACACAAGGGCCTGCGACTTGTGTGCTGCTTTCATTTTGGTTGACACTTGGGCACTCACTGGGTGAGGTCAGAGGGGCGCCAAGATGAGGAGCCCCTCGGTAAGCCCAGCGATGTGGGGGAAGATCCTGGGCTTGGAGCCAGACAGGACTGGCTTAAACTCCAGCGGGGCCTCATGGTAACTGTGTCCTTTTAGGCAAACCATTTAACCATTTTGTGTGGTCCTCCTCGGGGCAAGCGTAGGGAGAAAAGGAGAGTAAATGCTATAGCTCTTGGCACATGTGGGATAGCTGGGGTGACTGCTGTATCATTCGTGTACGAGGAAGAAATGCTAACACATAATTTTTAAATCAGATGATAGGTGTTATGTAACCTCAGGGTGCAGGTGTGAGGGGCGAGGAGCAAGGGGCGAGGGGTGAGGGCAGGAGTAGGGATGGTTGGGGAGGGTCTTGACAACCAAGGAGACTTAGCTGGGAAAACGGGGGGAGGAGAATGCTAAGCATGTCCAGGTATAAGCCCTTTTGTGGTCTTGTCAGTAGAACTCTCTCAGGGTTCATACAAGTCAGTCTTTATTTTAAAAGTCGTTGCTTTTATATCTCACTTATGTTTATGGACTTGGACGTTAGGTGTATGTTGGGTGACCCTGACGGAAATCATTTTATACAATGTATTGCTGCACATCTGCAGCTGTGGACGCCACCCTCATGCACCGTGACAGTGAACTTGTCAGCCAGCCCAGGCAGACGGAGCCTGGGCCCACTGCACGGCCCCAGGGCCCCCCAGCCTCTGCCTGTTACCAGGCCATCCATGTTGAGGCCAGGGGTTGCATCACCAGCACCTGGCAGCAGCTGTTGGCAGGGCCCTGCCCAGTGCGAGGGGTGTAAATGTGTGGGGTTCAGGGGTTTGCAATATGGGAAATGTTGCTGTGGTCTGTTTCTGTTGTGCTGCCTCCCCCGCCCTCACTGAGGAGCCCCTTCTGCTCCTGTCCTTCAGGCCTGCTCCTGTCCTGTGACAAGTCATTTTCTCTTGATACCTTTTTGGGAGCTTGCCCCTGTTTTGCTTGTGCCAGTTGCCTAGGAAGGATGACGTCACTGCCAGAAAGGGAACACTCGTGTGAAATTAAGGGCTGCTGGGCTCAACCCTGCATTATCTCATCTTAATCGTGAAGGTTATGTGGGATCCATGTAGGCTTTCTCCTGAGGTGCCAAGAGGCATTCATGCCTCCACAAGGAGTCCTCAGCCCAGGGACCAGCATCGGTCAGTCCTCCTGACCGGCACTGTGCCTCAGGTTCTGGGACGGGAAGAGCAGGGTAGAGGTGCCCAGGTGCCCAGGTGCCTTCAGAGGAGGGTTAGGGCAGATCTTCCAATGAGACTGCTCGCCTGCTCCCCCTCCCAGTCTTACTAGTGAAGTCAAGTCACAGTGGAGAAAGCGCCATTGGATTTGACCTTCCCATATCACTTTTCCATGTTGATCTAGTTGCTCTCAGTCTGATAACTTATACTCATTAGTAATATTCCTTAGTAATTGGTCCCCTCAGCTTAGTAATTCCTGAAGACACTGAACTGTGGGAGGCTAGAAGGAAGGGAGTCATGTAATCCTTCCAACAAGTCCCTGTCCCTAGGTTTGTGTCCTCCTTAGAGTTTAGAGAGGTTACTCTGTTTGCCGTGAAGCAGAAGTTCTTAGACAGTGGTGAGGTTTTGTGTTGAAGAGAAATCAAAGCCAAGGCTGTTGCTGTTGGGAGATGTGTTCCTTCTTCCTTCCTTCCTCCCTTCCTTTGTTCTCACCCGGGTCTCGACCTGAATCTGCTGCCCAGAGTTCTCTTGCAGTCATCTGAGTGAGAAGTTCAGCTAACCTAGTGAAAATTTTTTATTTTATCAGGGAACTGTCATGTTTTCCCAATGACTAAGAGAGGGGAAACTCAGGAGAATTCCATTTTTTCCAGTCCATTTCCTGCTTGACAATTGCTCTGTTTCATTTCAGAGCCAAGAGTGACACCCCTCTTGCAGGAGGAAGACAGCCACCAGAGGCTGCTTGTGGGACTGGTGAGTGGTCTATAGGACACTGAGGTGGCAGCAAACCGTGGGCTCCAAGAAGGGAGGAAAGCACTCAGTTGTACTTCTCATCCTGATCTTGTTTTTCATTCTTTCAACACAGAATTGTGTCCAGCCACTGTACGTCTGTGTGTTCAGTGGTAAGGAACACCTACATGATTTCTGTCCCCTTGAAATTATAGTCTAGTGCGGGAGACACACATTAGTCAGTTACCCCAGTAAATATATAATTATGAAACATCATAAGGAAATGTATATTAAGAGTTTTTAAAACGAGGAAAAGGCAACGTCTCTGTGGCATTTACATTTCTGGTTTAAAATAAAACAGAATAAAGTATTCTTTCTCAAGAAATCCTACTACTAGGAAGACCAAACAAATATAAAGCAAAATAAATTTATTAAAGATCAGAATTGGTAAATAACTTCAAAATCTTTAAAAGACTGATTAGAGACATCACGAAAGTCTAATAAAATGTTTTTAATACTGTGCAAGCTTAGGAATGGAATAATCTACTAGATATGGCAAGTTAAAACATATGTATAAATACATGTTCACACACTTCAAAATTCTAGTTAAATCAAGTATCCTTGGCAAATAGAATGACCAAACTGGGGCCAAGAAGAGATAGGAGGTCTGAAAGCACAATAACTGTAAAATAATTAGAAAAACATGCCAAAGATCGTCTCCTAAAAGGCTGCAAAGTTATTTAATCAGCCCGTTCTTTCAAACTTTTGAGGACCAGGTAATTCTCATGGCATGTAAACTATTTTCTAAAAAAGATGGGAAGTGTTTTAATCACTTTAAAAAGCCAGCATAACCTTAAAACCAAAACTGACAACAAATAATCTAATAGTCAACATCCTTCTTAATGGAATGTTGGAGGCATTTCTATTAAAATCAGAAGTAAGTTAAGGATCATTGCCATTTTCACTACAGTTTTACATGGTTCTAGAAATTTTAGCCAATGCAAAGGAAACAAAAGTAAAAGAAGAGGCTAAGACTGTCTAATACTACAAACAAAATAAACAACCGGGAAAATGAAAAATAAAGAACAAGTTAGTAAGCTGGTGATTCTATATTTATTTTACCTTATTTTTAAGAAGTCAGGATTAACTAGTTAGAAATAAAATGGAAAACTATATCCCATTTACAAGTTATTAGCACTAGGCTAATACTTATTAGCATTTAGATTAATAACAAAAAACAAAAAGCCAATACAATTTCTCTGAGTGACTAAATGACTCAGGCGACACAGTAAAGAGGTGTAGGACTGTCATTACCAGATATCTCACTGCGTTGTTGCTTGACATGGGCAGCCACAATATGGTGCTTGTACAAAATAGTCAGTAGATTCTAGTTTAATTAGAATCTTCAGTATGATATGTGATTAGAATCTTTAGCATATGATACATATAAAAGTCAATGTGGAAAGAAATAATTTTTAAAAACTTAGCCAATGGTTATCTATTTGTAAAAGAAAATTAAGTTAGATTCATCCCATCCCAAATACCACCACTTTACATCATAAAACTGCAATTTTCAACCTTTCTCAGGACACATAGACTAATTACTGAAATTCTGCAAAAAGATTATATAATTTTGATTCATTCACATCGGAGGCTATTGTGTTGGCTGCTATCATTTTTTATTTGACATTTGAACAATTTAAAAATGGTTGTGGCACCTCAATTTAAAATCACTGCCATAAACCAAAAGAAATATCAGATAAAGGAGTAGGATATACAATATTTAACTATGTGAAAGAATTTGAATAAGTGGATAGTTAAGTAGTTTTGAAATAAACAAGGCCCTTTAGTGTGTTATTGACTATAGACATATAGTAAAAGATAGATTGAAAATTTAAACAGAAAAACAAAAGGCAAATGATAAATTTGGAAAAATTGTTTGTGATATTTGTGATAAATGATTAACATTTAGTGTATAAGTAAAGCTTATAGGCCAATACAAGAACAATACATCAGCCCAGCCAGCGTAGCTCAGTGGTTGAGCAATGAATTAGGAAGTCACAGTCAGGGCATATGCCTGGGCTGCAGGCTCTATCCCCATTGTGGGTGTGCAGGAGGTAGACAATCAATGATTCTCTCTCATCATTGATGTTTCTCTCTCTCCCTCTCCCTTCCTCTCTTGAAATCAATAAAAAAATATATTTTTTAAAAGAGCAACACATGAGAAGGGAAATGAATAAAGGCTATGACCAATAATTTTTTGAAAGTAAATTTAGGCCAAAAATCTCAAGTCATGGGAAGGGAAGAAAAAGAATTGTTTGCCATTGCTATACACAAATGACAAATAGAACAAGTGTTTTTGCTTGCTTGTTTTTTATTGCCTAACAAATTGACAACAATTTAAAAATCATACCAGCAAAGTTCATGGTACAGGGAGTTGGACAGCCTTATCTAGTGTGGTTGAGAATTAGTGTAACCACAGTGGAAGGCATTTTGGTGATCTCTCCACAAACCTTAAGTGTGTGACCCAAAGAATTCCATTTCTAGGATTTAGTCTGACAAAATAACATGGTAAACAATGTTTGTTTGAGAATTCATTAGACAATTCTCTCCAGGGCCTGGAGCTTGACTCTCAGCTGCTCCCTGGGCTTTGGATGAATCAGAAATAGTTCCTCTTGAAAACATGGGTGCCCTAGATTTGTGCTCATCAGAGGAAGATGGAGGATTATGCATTTCTGTTGGTGGGATCTTTAGACCCAATATTTTCATATTAATAAGGAATGTTAATAAATGGATCGAACTCAAACCAATTGCCGGTGTGAGTGGGTGGGTTGTGATTTATCTATTTATATCCTGTTTTCAGATGGTGTCTGAACTAAAAGACCATCTTTTGAGACACCTACAGGGTGTGGAAAAGAAGAAAATTGAACAGATGGTTCTGGACTACAGTTCAAAACTGGTTGGTTTTGCTTTCTGTTTTTTATTCCCTAAAGCCCAGGTTTATAATTCCTAGTATGTTTTTCAAATTAGGTTTTGGAAGTCTCCCATTCTCGAACCAGTATATTTGGTGCTATAGATTGAGGAAAGGGGAAAAAGAACCTCAAAACAAAGAGAACTTGGTGTATCGCACACCCTTCCAATAGTGATTGTATGCTCATGAAGCCTAAACCAGTGATGAGTTTAGCATGGTTGCCTAATGTTCATATCTCATCTTGGCATTTTATTAAACAGTAGGTAATGATTTCTGTGCATGGAGGTTTATGTAAACATGAGAGAACTTGAAGTTCAATTCTTAATTAGCTCCAACAGTCCAATTAAGCCAGATTCCAATTAGTTGTAGAAATACTACCACATTAGAACCTGCTGATGAGATTGGCAGCTCATCTACCAGAGAGCCACTTACTGAAATTGTGTAATCCAAATGAATGCCAGTTCATGTGTAAATAGAACTGATGTTGTTAGACTGAATTCTGAAGCTGTATTGGGTCCTTTTATAAAGCATATGGAGTGGACGCCTGACCCTGCTTACAACCTAGAAATAATATGCCAGAAAAAAAATTTAAAGTACATAGAAAGAGAAAGAACACTCCATGTTTCCAAGTTTGGGTAAGACCATTATGCAAATGAGCCAGTGTGCAAATATATACTTTTGCATTGAACTGTGGAAGATTCAATTTATTAGATAGGACCCTCATTAAATTTCATGTTTTATTTTTAAAGTTTCTGCCTTTATTGTAATCATTAGTCTCTGTTTTTAAAAGAATATCTTTGAATTTAATAGTTTTTACTATATTAGGAAAGGTTGGTATTCTCATATACTGATATTTATAGTCAGAGCATTGACACTTTCTTATATAATCCACCCTTGAAGTGGAACTATACTTTATCGATGTGTTAGTGATCTTTCCCACGTTGATATTAACTTGCTTTCTTTGTCTTTTAAGTAATACCATACAACTATTTAACACATCTGACTATCACTTTTACTTCTGTTGACTTTAGATTTCACCTTCCAAAGTATTAAGAGTTTTTGTTTAAATACCATTCTTCCCCATAGTTAACCTCATAAAAGTTTTAACCCTAGTTTGTGTGAAACACTCCCAGAACACAATAAGACCTAAAGTGGTTCAGATGTAGTCCCAGGACACTCAGTGCCCCTGACTTTCTGCCTCAGCAGTTACTGATTGAAGTCAAACCTGCCTGCCCCGGCCCAGTGGCCAACAGCCACATCTCCCAGGCTCCTCTCAGGAGGGTGGCTCGATAGCCTTTCTAAAACAAATTCCAGAAGTTTCTGCAGAACCTGGGTATATTACACATTATCTTACCTGATTTCAGCTCAAGAGAAACTGATAATCTATATAATTGAGAATAAATGGCGTTTGTCTGTGCCTGTAGGGAGACCCTATCCTTTGCCCACACCTGCAGTGCTTGGCTGATAACTGCTTGGTGGAGGCTGTACTAGTATTGACACACTAGCAAAAGGTTGAACCTAGGGACTTGAAACCAGTCTTACTCCAGGCCCATGCTCGGGACCTTCATGCTATCAGTATCGCCTTTCTCCTCACTGCCAGTGGTTGGCTGTTGCCACATAGCAGGCCTAGAGCAGACCCAGTTGCACTTGACCTTCACTGATGGATAAGGGCCTTTAATTGAGGGCCTGTTGGCCAGGCTGGGGGAGCTCAGCTGGGGCACAGCCCGCACAGAGGGTGCTCTGTTGGACTCTGGGGTGCATTTTCAGTCTTTCCATTTGGGATTCCAGTGCCTCACAGCTGACCTCAGAAAGGCTGGTTCTGTGTCTGGGAACAGCCGGAGTGCCAGCTGCCCCGAACGTGCCCGTCAGAGCTGGGAAGCATAGCTGTGGGACCCCTGGGGGTGGGTGGGATGAGCAGAGTTGACAGACTGTCTTTCCCCTCTCCAGCTGGATGTCATTTGCCAAATACTGGAAACCAGTTGGAGGAAACATAATCTTCATCCCTGGGTTCACCACTTGTACGCAAGTATTTCTTATTCATTTGTCATGGTGTGCAAAGAGCCAAATCAACTCTGATTGCTGCCTGTTTTAGCAAAGTCTTTTTGGAACTTACCAGTTGAAAGCAATTCTCACCAGTCCTGACAACATCTCTCTTAGTTCTGTGCTCAGCGTTTAAAGTTACACCCTTATTATTTCACACGTCCTCTTTCCTGGCATGTGGCTGATGGTGAGGGGCACATGAGTTAAGTACTACCAAGAAGGGGAATTGAAGTTATGCGCCAACTCCCTGGTTAGATTCTAGGCATTAGACTGGTGGTCACCATCATATTTTTGAAGCTTTCTACAGGGTGAGCCTTACACGATTTGTATGGATTCCATCTATCTATGGTACTAAGAGCTACTGCTTAGACAAATGGAGTTTCAGAGCTGAGCTTCTTGGCTAACATGCTGCTTTGGTCCTTCCCCCAGTAATAGGCGAGCTAGTGCTGCTGAATCTGCAGTCTTCCACATCATGACCAGGATTTTGGAAGCTACTAGCAGTTTGTTTTTACCTCTGCCTCCTGGTAGGTCTTGGCTCTTTTATCCTTTGTTATAATATACCAGGGGCCTGGTGCACAAAAATTTGTGCACTCGGGAGGTCCCTCAGCCCGGCCTGTGCCCTCTCACAGTCTGGGACCCCTCTGGGGATGTCCACCTGCTGACGTACCTGGTCAGGCTGGGTGAGGGGCTGATGGCTGTTTGCAGGCTGGCCAAGCCCCCCAGTGTGGATCCTCATCCCATTGGGGTGTGGCCAGCCTGGGTGATGGGCTGAGGGCTGTTTTCAGGCTGCCCACAGCCCGTTCAGGTTTTGGGTCCCTACTGGGATGCCTGGGCAGCCTGGGTGAGGGGCTGATGGATGTTTGCAGGCTGGCCAAGCCCCCCCAGTGTGGACCCTCACCCCATTGGGGTGTGGCCAGCCTGGGTGATGGGTTGAGGGCCGTTTTCAGGCTGCCCACAGCCCCTTCAGGTTTGGGTTCCTACTGGGGTACCTGGCCAGCCTGGGTGAGGGGCTGATGGATGTTTGCAGGCTGGCCAAGCCCCCCAGTGGGACCCCTCACCCCATTGGGGTGTGGCCAGCCTGGGTGCAGGCCTGAGGGCCATTTTCAGGCTTTCAGGCTGCCCACAGTCCCTTCAGGTTTTGGGCCACTACTGGGGTACCTGGCCAGCCTGGATGAGGGGCTGATGGCTGTTTGCAGGCTGGCCAAGCCCCCCATGGGATCCCTCACCCCATTGAGGTGTGGCCAGCTTGGGTGCCAGTCTGAGGGCTGTTTTCAGGCTGCCCACAGCTCCCATTGACCCAATGTCCCAGCAAGGCTGGCTGGAAGCAGGTTTCTGGGGTTTATTTATTGTCTATAATTGATGCTGTTCCTTTAAGCCGAGGCCTAGGCAGGTAACGAAGCCTCCAGTCTGCTTCAGCTTGTGGCTTCTATAATTGAAAGAATGTTGCCTTAGTAGTCACACCCAGGCCTGCTGTTTGCTTCAGCTCTGAGGCTTCTATAATTGAGACAATGTTGTAAGTATGTTGCCTGGAGCACAGAGAGGCCCAGCCAGCTGGGAGACAGTTTACTCCTGGTGTAACGGAAGCTGCCTGTTTACTCTAGCTCCATGACTGCCGGCCTCCATCTTGGCTGGGTTAATTTGCATACAGCCACTCTGATTGGCTGGTGGGCGTGGCTAGGCGTCCCGTAGAAATGCTCAATTTAAATATTACTCTTTTATTAGATTACATTTGTTTTTTCTTCTTCACATGGTCCCTAGATGAAGGCACATTATGAATTTAAGGATGAGACCTGCTGTGTCTGAGAAATTGTGTGTCTGGTGTCACTGAGAGATGGGCCTGAGGTTGGTCTCTGCTGACCAGATCTCCCCCAATTATGAAACTATACTGTAGTTTGTCACTAACTTTAGGGAGCCCAGCTTGGTCCCCATGTAACTTTCTAGGATACTTTAAACCAGTGGAGCTGATTCAGGGAGATCTTTCTCTGATATCCGTAAGCCTAGTTTATCTGATCAAGAAAGTTAACACAGAAGGAAGTGGGTCTGGCTGGGTGTCAAAATTGAACTGATTCTTATGTGCTTGGAAGCTATACTTTACATTCCCATGACTATTTTTTTAATAACTTGCAATTTTTACTTCTTAACTTTTTCACCTATCACCTTGATCCCCCTCCCATCTGGCAGCCATCAGTTTGCTCTCTGTATCTATGAGCTTGCTTCTGTTTTGTTTGCTTGCTTCTTTTGTTTTTTAGATTCCACATGTAAGTGAAATCATTTGTCTTTCTCTGCCTGACTTATTTCACTTAGCATAATACCTTCTAGTACTATCCATGTTGTTGCAAATGGCAAAAATTCATTCATTTTTATGGCTGAGTAATATTCCATTGTTTATATGGACCACATCTTTATCCATTCCTGTCATCTTTTTTATCCATTATGGGCACTTTTGATGGATACTTAGGCTGCTTCTATATCACGGCTATTGTAAATAATGCTGCAATGAACATGGGAGCACACATATCTTTTCAAATTAGTGTTTTGGGTTTCTTCAAATAAATACCCAGAGGTGGCCCTATCCAATTTGGCTCAGTGGATAGAGCGTTGGCCTTCGGATTCAAGGGTCCCAGGTTCAATTCCGGTCAAGGGCATGTACCTTGGTTGCGGGCATATCCCCAGTGGGGGGTGTGCAAGAGGCAGCTGATCGATGTTACTCTCTCATTGATGTTTCTAATTCTCTATCCTTCTCCTTTCCTCTCTGTAAAAAATTAATAAAATATATATTTAAAAAAATAAATACCCAGAAGTGGAATTTCTGGGTCATATGTTAGATCTGTTTTTAAGTTTTTTAGAAATCTTCATACTGTTTTCCACAGTGGCTGCACAAATTGATAATTCCACCAACAGTGCACAAGGGTTTCCTTTTCTACACATTCTTGCCAACACTTGTTGTTATGTTGATTTATTGATAATATGTCAGCCAGTTTAATTTATTCATATATAGCTACCCATTCACCCATCATTAATTGATTCCTTTATTCATTCATCTTAAGCCAACATGTAATATAGTGCCTATAGTACTTTGTTCCAAGTACTTTTACATAAATTAGCACATTTAATTTTCATAACAGTCCTGAGTAATAGAAGCTTACATTGAACCACATTAAATATTTGACCAACACAAATGGCACTTTCGTATGTTTTCACTTAATATTATTCCCATTTAAAGATGGTGACATTGAGGCACAGCAAGTTTAAGAATAATTTGCCTAAAGTCACACAGCTATTAGGCAACAGAACCAGTATTGAAACCCAGGCAATCTGGCTCCAAATTCTGGGCTTTTAATTTCTGTTCTGTTGCTACCTTTTGAATTTTATATTCCAGTTGAATTAGTTGATATTAAAACTTTGGCTATTTATGGGCCCAGAAAATCCCTACAGCGTGTCTGAAATTCTCTGGATCTGTGACCTATCTGATATGGTATGATTCCTCTATCCATACCCCTTTTCCTATTACGTCTTCATGTAGTGGAGGTACAAAGCAGGTTTCTTTTGAATTTGTAGGAATCTGAAAGTGGCCATGTATGAGGAGAAGGAATGGCTTTAAATTATTCCAATGGAATATGAATTGTGAGGAGCCCTCTAGAAAGAGTGAAGGGATTTCATGAAAACTGTACATGGCTTCCTGGCTTAAATTCTTAATTGTTTATGGTTAACATGAAAGACTTAGTAGAGGGATGAATTGACACTTTCACATTTGTTCACCCTGGGTATTTAAGCTCCTGTTATAAATAAATGAACTGGACTTACTGGGGACAATATTATTCCTGGGAGATGGTAAAAATCCACTTTCAGCAGAACATTGCATTCTTTCGCAGGGATGGATAAAGAGGGAAAACAGGAAAATGTTATCCGTAGTGACTGAGAATTATTTTAACTAGATTTAACACTTGAGTCCATGGGTCAAGTAAGGAAGAGCAGTTTCTATCCTTTTTCTATCTTTTAAAAAAATACTTTTTATTGATTTCAGACAGGAAAGGAGAGGGAGAGATAGAAACATCAATGGTGGGAGAGAATCATTGATGGGCTGCCTCCTGCACGCCCCCTACCAGGGATTGAGCCCACAACCTGGGCATGTGCCCAGAATGGAAATCGAACCATGACCTCCTGGTTAATAGGTCGATGCTCAGCCACTGAGCCACATTAGCCAGGCGTATCCTTTTTCTCTTAAATGTTTGTTTCCCTCATGTGACATGGAAATGGAAGTGAACTGACACTGAATCATGTATGTATACAGACGTGTGTGTAAGTGCAGGGTGTTTTTTTTTTCATTTACATGTGTCAGTGTGCATGCTTTCCAGGCCTCCTAGAGTAGAGGAAACTGAGTTTCATGTGTCAGAAACATGTGACCCGAATTGCTTAAAGAAGAAAAAGAATGATATCCACAAAAAGGAAGTCATGGTTTAGAACTGGAGCATTTGCAATTTAAAGGGGACCTGTGTGCCCCTTGCTGGCCAGAGGAGGCCAGGACCCCTGGAGGACGAGGACAAGAGTTGGCTGGAAAAGTTCTTTTTTGGAACCAGTGCCTACTTTTAGCTAGTTTTTCCTGTTGCCAGAGCTGACATGCGGAGAGGAGGCCAAGAATGGATTGTTGAACTTGGGCCTGTGCCCTAGGGGTAGAGGATGAAGGGTCATCAGGGATATTTAGGACATGGACACAGGGCTGGAGAGGAATTTTAAGTCCAGAAAATCTATAGAATTTCTAAACTTTTATTCAGAAATAATTTCATAACTTTTTTTTTTTTTTTTGATCTTGGGAAGAATGTCCAAATTCATTAGAACAACGGTTCTCAACCTGTGGGTCACGACACCTTTGGGGGTGGAGCGACCCTTTCACAGGGATCGCCTAAGACCACCCTGCATATCAGATATTTACATTACGATCCATAACAGTAGCAACGTGACAGTTATGAAGAGCAACGAAAATAATTTTATGGTTGGGTCACAACATGAGGAACTGTATTAAAGGGCCAGAAGGTTGAGAACCACTGCATTAGAAAAATCTTATGTTGTTAATTAGCTAGTAAAATTGCAATTTTCTCTTTTGGATTCAGGGGAGCTAGTGAACTCATCCACTGCTAGCCCAGTAACATCTGCTTGTGGGCAGAGCCTGCATTTTATCTGACGCTCGATGTTGCCAGGACTTGGGACTTGAGTTCCTCACTGCTCATGATTCATACACTGGGGAGGGGAGGGACTCCACGAGTTGTCTGGATGCAAGTCCCTGCTCTTTGGGTATCATTTCTTTGTCACGTCAGCTCCCAGGACTAGGCTAGGATTCTTTGTCATTTGCTGCCCACTTCCAATCAGTGCCCAAGCATCTCCCATCCCTGCTCTCATTACATCCTGCCCAGGTTCATGCAATTGCCTCCGGACAAGTCTTCATACCCCTTGTAGCAAACTGTCACTCTACCTCATTCTTGCCATTTTAATATTCCAAAAGCACAGCTCAATCCTCTTGCATGATGCTTAAAACTTTCAGTGCCTCCCCCAAGTCTACTAAATAATAAATTCCTTGCGGCCATTCAGCATTCAACCCACATTTACTCAGAGCACCCTGTACTCTCCTTTCATAGACCTGGTCACGTTAAAGAATAGATATTGATTTTTTTGGTAATTATTTGATTTTCTCTCTCCTCCTCAGACTGGAAGGTGGATGCGAGCAGTTGTCCCTGTTTTGCTCATTGGTGTATGCCCAGCCCCTTTGTGGTGTACAGAAGGGATTTGTTAAGTCAACCTTTCCAACCTCACCTCCTGTCATTCCTGTCCTCCACCTGATTCCAACTCAGCGGGATCAGTTCAAGTTTTCTGAACATGCCCCATACTTTCTTACCTTTGGGCTCCTGTTCTTATTGTTCTATTAACACAGCTACCAATGATGGAGGCTGGATTACGTTACAGTAGAAGCCTAGGTTAATGCCCCACAGCCTGTGTGCAAATTTCAACTCTGCCACTTACTATTTATAGAATCCTGAGCAAGTTTCCCAGCTCCCATGAATCTCAGCTTCTCCATTTAAAGCTGTTCCCCCTTCATGGGGCTGTGTGAGGACCAAGTAAGCCATTGGGTAGGTGGACAGCTTCAGTACACGTTTGGTACTAGCCACTGTTGTTATCCCACGGGCGCTCCTTAGACCAGCTCTGGTTCTCGGGGCAGCCCTGCGAGAAAGGTCGTGGTGGTTCCATTGGAAGGACGCAGAAACGGAGGCTCACAGAGGCTTAGTTGTCCACAACTAAGCTGGTAATCAGCATGGCAGGCCTCCAGCTTCAGGCTACTCACACAAACATGGCTTTTTCTTCTGTCTCCACCTTGTGTCCTCCTGCCCCATTTCCACCCCCAGCAATCACATGTACCCTTCACAGCTCTCCTCATATGCCATTTTCCCAAGAGGGCTTGTCTGATTCTTTTCTGATCTGATGTCTTTTCCCATGGGTGCTATTCTTTTTTTATCATTTATTGTTAATAGTGCACTTAGCGCTCTAGGTTTCTGCAAGTTTGAGGAGCCTTCCCCATGATACTCAGGTTTTGGAGAGCCTTCTTCTCTATTGGCTTCCTATAGATTTACTATCTGACCATATTATTTTAATTCTTCTCTTATAATAAACTAGAGGCCCAATGCACAAAAATTTGTGCACTCGGGGTGGGGGGTGGGATCCCTCAGCTCAGCCTGTGCCCTCTCACAGTCCGGGACCCCTCAGGGGATGTCCACCTGCTGGCTTAGGCCCGCTCCCTGGGTGATCAGGCCTAAGCTGGCAGTCAGACATCCCTCTGGCAGCTCGGGAGCCCTCAGGGGATGTCCACTTGCCAGCAGGGAGCAGGCCTAAGCTGCAGTCGGACATCCTTAGCGCTGCTGAGGAGGCAGGAGAGGCTCCTACCACCACTGCTATACTGGCAGCCGGCAGCCTGGCTTGTGGCTGAGCAGAGCTCCCCCTGTGGGAGTGCACTGTCTACCAGGGACAGCTTCTTCATTGAGCGTCTGCCCCTTGGTGGACAGTGTGTGTCATAGTGACCAGTCATTCTCAGTCGTTCTGCTGTTAGGGTCAATTTGCATATCACCTTTTTATTATTAATAAATAATTTAGTCCAAGTAGACCACAAAGGCATACCTGGAGACCAGGCATATAAGCTGGCTCCTTTGGGGTCCGATTTTTTTCCTCTTTCGCAAAAATGGTTCCTATCCATCAGCCTTTAGCTGCTCATGCGGAGTCTGAAGGTATCCTGTTAATTGTTCTCTTTTGCCATATTACTGCAGCATTGCCAACTGCTAAACTGTGCAACCATTTCTCATCGAGCAGTCTTGCACACTTTTCCTCTTTTTTGCTTAGGGATGGACACAGGTGAGGGTAATACAGACTTATTGGGAGCTTATATGCCCAGCACATGCTTAGCCTTGGTAATGCGTAGCCTTGTCTTCAAGCAGCATTTAGTGGGCTCTAGGAGCTAAGCACTGAGCTAAGTGCCTTATGAACACCATTGTTTTCATTCTGCCTGAGATGCTGGCTGACCATTGCACCACCCCGCATCTCTCATCCTAGGTTTTCACACTCTGCACGTGATCCTCGGCGTCCACTGTCTCCCTTTGCATAACCTGCTGCATTACATTGATAGTGGGGTGCTGCTCCTCACAGAAACAGCTGTCACAAGGCTCATGCAAGGTAAGAGGCTCTGAGGCTCTGCGCTTTCCCGAGCGCTGGTTCCTGCCCGAGCACCTCCAGGCCTGGCTTCCCGGTGGTGCCACCTGTGTGGCCAGGGCCCAGCAGTCCTCGGAAGGGCCCCGTGCTTTGCATTACATCTTGAAATTCTTAGTATTGAGCAAGGGGCTCCTCATTTTTTTTTTTTATTTATTTTTTGCATTGGTCACCATAAATGATACAGCTGGCCCTTCTGAGTGCAGTTCATTTCCTGGAACCATCCTTTGGGCTAATTTAAAGTGTCTTCGCCCTTCAGGAGACCCCGAATGACTTCTCAGTCCACACACAGCTATTCGACTCCTTTACTGGACACGAGGGCACTTGAGGACAGAAGCCTCTGAGGGCGTGTTTCTTAAGAAGTCACGAAATGGCTTACTTTCAGCCGATTAACACTGTCATTGCAAAGCTAGACTTGAAATGCAAGAAAAATCAATGAGAAATGCAGTGCTTATATGATTTTTGAAGTTTAAATAGGATCTGTAGTATAATCACTCTCTCTTAAACTGGTTCAATTGTGGTATTTTATAGATGAGTTTTGTTAATACATGTTGAAGTCTTTCCCATTCCTCAGGGTACCTTCTGTTTTCAGTTAGTCAATAAAGTTGTTTTCTGACTAGCAGCCTGCTACAGAACCATGTCTCATGATATATAGAAACAGTGTCCTTCAAACAACCCTTTTGTTCAGACAGACACAACTAACATTTCCAAAGCACGGTTAGGTTTAGCTTAATACAAGGTTGGGAGATGTGTTATCAGGATGGACCGTTGAAGTTAGTAGCCTGTTCGGATATTTAAATGGAGATTTCTGGTTTGTTTGTCACTCTGACTTTCTTGTAGATCTGGACAACACAGAGAAAAATGAGAAACTGAAATTCAGCATCATTGTGCGGCTTCCTCCGGTAATCCTGAATCCTATTTTATTTTCTCCCTGAGCCTTGGCATGAACCTCCTTCAAGTTCTTCTTGCAAAAGGAGCATTTACTTGATTAGGGCTGAAGTCAGTTGAATTGTTTCATTTTTCAGCTCTTTCCAAGAAACCCCATTCATCCCCACCCTCGGCTGCTGTCGGCTGGGCCTGCGAGGCCCTTGCGCCTCTGGCTCTGCTCTGCCTTGGCACAGCCCACCTAACACACTTAGCCATTTTCTTCTCTTAGGAAACCACTCTAATATTTACATCTGGGAGTTAGGGAGGGAGAGGGGAAACATGTGCTTTTTGCTGTTAAACTGATAAGAAATTTAAATACAGGTGAGGTCAGAAGGTCCTGGAACTGAATTTCCTCCTCCTGTGGTTTCCACCAGGACTGGAAAACATTCCTGGGTGGAAGGAAGAACGAGAAACACGAGGGACCTGAGAGCGTTATAAAGACACTCCTTGTTTTTGTGGGGAATCGTAGCCCTTGGATTTAAAAATACTACGAAAATATGAAATTCCACAGCAAGGTCTTCAGAGCCTTGACTCTGAGAACTCTGACCCTGGGTGCCAGGGCCAGCCCTGCGTGCTGTTTACATACCTTGAGCACTTGCATCTCTGGCACGATCCTCCCACAAAGGGGTGTCCTTGCCTTTCTGGACTGAATCTGCTTGCTTTGTAACACCCCCTCCGCCTTGCAGGCTTACTGAAGCAAAGGCGAGAATAGAAAACAAAGCATGTTTTCCCTGGCTGGATCTCTCAGGGGATTGTCTCCGAACATTTATTTTGGTCTCTAAATTTGATCCCCCTCCCCCCATACTCTCAGGGAATTAAAATTTTCTGGGCAAGACATTGGCAGAGAGTATGCCTATAACCTTTCATTTCCTATCAAAACATCGCTTGGAGTTGGCATGCAGGACCCCAGCTTTGAAGAGCAGAAGATGAACTCCATTTCAGAAAAAGAGTTTGGCAACAACAGTGTATAAACTGCTTTCTCAGGGTTGCATTTAAAGGAGTGTTTACTCAAAATTCAGGAGCGTACCTCTGAGGAAATGGCCTTTTTTTCAAAGGTTGTTAAGCGTAAAGGGCCTTTTAGACTAACTGGTAACTTTGGGATAATATTTTTAAAATTATGAATAGATGTAAGGTACATTTACTTAATATGGTGTGAGCTATATTCTCCTCTATATGTTTTTCCATCTTTTATTTTTATAATTGACTTTATTTTCTTTGGAGTAGTTTAGGGTTCACAGCAAAATCGGTGGAAGGTATAGATTTTCCATACTCCTCCCCGATCCCCACACATGCATGGCCTCCCCCCATCAACATCCCCACAGAATGTCCATTTGTTACAATTACTGAACCTACATCACAACCATCTGAAGTCCACAGTCAGCATTAGGGTTCAGTCTTGGTGGTGTTCGTTGTATGAATTTGGCCATCGTTATAGTGTGGGACTTTCACTGCCCTAAAAATCCTCCTTGACCTGTGTTTCAATTTGCATCATAGCTCATTGGTCAGAAGATCTGCCGACTTTGGGACCATCCTATGAGTTCTAACATTATTTCCCGGAACCATGTGAAGCGGTTGCTTCAGAATTATAAGAAGCAGGTGAGCCAGTGTGAGAGCACAGCCCCACTCAGTGTTTTTTGGATCCTGTTTGCCCATTTCAGCTTACCTATATGGACTGCAATTGTAGTTATTATCACTTGTTTTCTTTTTTTTAAGTCTGTGCTGGTTTTGGATAATCAACTAACAGTAGAAGTGGTTTCCTTTTTAGCCTCAGAGTTCTGTGGTTGACAAGTCGTCGTTCAGTGTGGAATTTCTGCCTCTGAACTACTTCATTGAAACACTGACAGAGATAGAGTCCTCTCATCAAGGTAATTCACTCCTCTGGCCTCAGAGTTTTCCCCTGACACATGAGTCAGTCCCTATTTACACCCCTGAATCTTTTTCTTTCCAAAATACCCCTTACTTATAAGTAGGTCCTTACTAAAATTGGTTTTAACTAGCAATACACATTTTACCTGGAGTAAATTACCAAAAGGAATGATCACTTCTAAAGTTTTAAAAGGGTTTAAGATGTTAAAAACCCATTTGGTTGATGCACATGGCCTTTCCTGGATCTGATGTTTAATAAGTTTTAACAACCCATTCTCAGAACAATGTGTTTTACTGAAATATAAAGTAATTATGATTTCAAAGGGCTGTGGGCACAGCATTATAAATGCCACATGGTTTCACAGTCTCTCTCTCTCTCTCTCTCTCTCTCTCTCTCTCTTTCTCCCTCTCCCTCCCCCCCCCCCCCCCCCCCCCCCCCCAGGTCTGGATGCTTTTATAGGACATGACAACGTGGATGCAAAATTTGTGGAGGAAGCAGCTCTGAAACACACCACAATGCTTTTAGGCTTATAAAAAATAAAATGTAATTGTGTCAGCTTCCAAGTTTTACTCTTGCTCGTTAGCTCTACTTCTACTGAGAATTCTCTAGCAATATTTGAAACTGGTTACCAAAACCAGAATGCATTGTTGAGCCATCTGAATTTCAGTTTGCTACTTGTTCAGAATAAAGTCAACTGCTGTCCCTCATCCTATGACCTCAGCCGATGACAGCCAGGTGTGGAGAAATGACTGCCAGCCCCAGGAAGCAGGCAGTGACATAAAGGATGCTCTTCCTAGTGGCTACATAGGCCGACAGCTGGTTTCTGTCGCACTCTGAAATAATATATGCTTTTAAAATGTAGAGACTAGTGTTTAGAAAAACAAAACTAGTGTCATTGAAAATAACGTATGACAAATTAAATGTATTTAACTAAATGTATGAAAAATTAAATGTATTTGTAAAGAGGATAGCTGTTAAAAAACTGAATTTGGACTAAGTCAAATCTGCTATTTCCAGTATAAAAAAATTTGTAACATACAGCAATTTGTACATACCATCTCTTCAGAGTAAGATTTTTCTTTTTGTGATGGTTCAGATGGAACTGTATTTAATATGTTTAATCTTTTTTATATTTATAAGTTTGATTTAGAAATAACTTATCATTAAAAAACAAAAACCAAAAAGCACTGCAAGTTTTGACCTGACTCTCTTGTCATTTCTATGAAGACTTTATAGTCCAGCCAGGAATCATGAGTCTATGAATATGTTCCCCTAAAGTCCCCCATGACATCTAATTAGTTCTCCCACTTCCCCCTGCCCTCCATTCCCCCCCCCTCCCCGTCTACAGTGACTTAATTCTGCCCATATATACAGTTGCTGCCTGGGGTCAGCCCATGGCCCTTTGCTGCTTTCTTTTCACATGATTTCCCTCAGTGAACGTGTGAAATTTTAATCATCATAAACATCACTAGCTGGTATAATAATTCAAGTTCTTTTCTAAAATGATCATTGTATTTTAAAAGTTGTCCCCTCCTACAGAATTCCCCTCTTTGGTCACCGAGACTCAATATCTTGGAGCCAAATGAGCAAGCAGTGCTGATCTTTTTCTTTTTGTAAGGTCATTGTTTTTCATTCCTTACCCTTTTCTTTTCACACTTGGCTTGTGTCGGTTGCTTTCTAAGGATTAATTCAACTGACTTATATTTGCGATAAACACTAGCTCGACCTTGTCATACTCCTTAGGAAACAATTCAAACTCACATTTAAAATCACAGGATAAAATGCAAACTCCCCCTAATCCCGCTTATACAGTTCCCCAATATGAACATTCCGTTCCAACTGGGCCCGTTCACTGGGCCTGGAGCACAACTTTTGTCTTTTTACTTCAAAGCCTTGCTCAGGCTATTTCCCCCACCTGGGATCCCCTCTTCACCTATTAAAATCTTATCTGTGAGAAGTTCCCTCTGACTGTGACCTCCGGTCATTCCAGCACACTGTGCCATCTTTCCCCTCTCAACCAGTAACACACATTGTAATATTTAAATATCATTCCTTTGCAATTTAAATTTTTTCCACCATTCCTACGTTGTTAAGCTTCCAATGTGTATTTTTTGAATCCCTAATGCAATTGCTAATTCCCACATGATTCAACACAGGACCTGTGTTTATGAATTTCTTTGTGTTAAGCACATGATTTATATGGTTACTTATGGGAACTCCCAAGAAATTGCCTTTCAATGACTTCACAGAGCAATCAGGTTAGATTCAGGATTCGGAGACTGAGAACAACATTTAATTTCCCTCTGATCTGGCAGGAACAAATTTTGTTTGATTTAGCAAGATAAAGGAATGCGGTACTTCTCACGCCCAGAGCTATGAACTAAAATTCATAACTGCTATCAGTATAAAATAAAGACAGACTGAGCATATTAATGAATATAAAATCACAGATTTGAAATCTTGTGTATATTCATACATAAGAACATATAAAAACAGAATTAGGAATATACTTGGATGAAATGCAATAAAATGAGAGTAATAAAATCAGGGGAACTGGCCTCATTTTCAACTCTTTCACGTGTCAAGTTATAAATATTTCCATTGAAATTTTGAAAAATCTGGTATCAACACTTAAAATAATCACGAGTTTATTTGCATCCAACATTTTGATAAATCTAGATGTATAAGTAAGATAAATGAGGGCATAATTATTTTTACAGTGAAAGGATTATTTACTTATAGAAAGAATCACCATAACATTCTTCGGAAAATGACAAGCTTCCCTCCTGCTTTTTACTTGATTTAAATTTAACAGCATGAACTTTAAATGCAACCATTTACTGAATAGAATAGAATCAGAGGCATAGAAAGGGAGTGGACTGACAAATTTCGGGGGTAAATGGTGTTGGGGGTGCGGGAAGAGAATGGACAATGATCGTACACCTATGGATGAGGACAGTGGGGGGGGGGGCGGGACAGAGGGTGGGGGGGGAAATGGGAGGAGGGGAGCTATGGGGGGAAAATAGAGGAACAACTGTAAAAATCTGAACAATAAAGATAAATTTAAAAAAGAAATAAATAAATGCAACCATTTACTTAACAAAGCCAGTTAAGTCTCTGAAGTACTTGATTATTCTGTCTTTCTCTTTAAAGTCAGTACGTCAAACAGTATTTCCTTTTGTCTTTAATAAATAAGGACCACTCAGCTAATTTCTGTGCTTCATTGAACATTATTTTTATTGAATTTTTATGGCACCTGGCCTACTATGTATATCTGAAAGATTTCAATATATAGAGTGAAAAAAAAAGAAATGAACAATGCAAATACATGCTTTGACATAATTGTAGAACAATTCTATGTCTTACTCAACATCATATAAAATATATTAGTTGGTGAGTGTAAAGGGAAACTATGTTATTTCTATTGTTGGTTAATTGTGGCTATTGTATTTGCCTGTAATCTCGCACTATTATGCTGACATTTTCCAGCTGCGGATATAGCGAAGCTTGGCCCAAGTGTCTCCTTGAGGAGCCCGAATTGGTTTACACATTCAGATTTCAATTGGCTTTATAACAGGCTTCTTGATGTGCCTCATATTGGCCCCTGGTTCACTGGGCTTAAAGGGAGCCAAAGCACCGTATGGTTTCGGCAAGGGAAGAGTGGCTTCTGCCTCTGGGATGTAGGCAGTCGGACGCAGCTCTGCAGTCGTGAGAACACCACTGGGCAGCTGGCGTTGTGTGTCCAAGAATTGCTGCAAAGAATGAAATTTCCTTTTCAGTTTTCTGCAAACTCTGGTGAAGCCACTTCACCCCAGGGCTTGTCAGACACAGCTGGGTCTGAGTTGTAGGCTGTGCTGGTTGACATTCCCCCAAGGAGGTCTGAGGGTGAAGTCACCACCCACACACACACACACACACACACACACACACACACACACACTCACACACTCACACACTCATGCACAGGTTGCACCTTGCTGGAATGACCCATGTTGCTCAAGCATTACACTGTTTTGGGGCTTACGGTTTATCGTAAACTGGCTGGTGGATTCTAACTTTCCGTGCGTTCCAACCTCAGTATCTTTCATCAAATACTAAGTATTTCCATAGTTTTGTTGTTGACAGAGGTAGGGCAATCTATTCCCTTTGGTAAGCCATTGGTGAACAAATGTTAGAAAGGAAGAGATAAGGAGTCAGGTAGAACCAGAGGGAAGATGTGGTCAGTAGCTTGCCTTGACCCTCCAGGTCCTCAAGTTTCTGCCTGTGCTTCTGGAAAACAGACAACTCTCTTACAGCATGAAAAAGGATTCTAAGTCATGGAGACAGGTAAATGATGCTGGGACAAGCTCGGTAAAATCTGAAGGTGTCAGTAAACACAGTTCCGGGCAGTGTGGGAATTACAAATCAGACCCTGTTTTCAGATATTCCTAATTTATGTTTGGAATGTGCCTTTTTCTTGGGCTAGTTAGTGAACAATGATCTTTTTGAAGAACCTACTTGGCAGCCTGAGAGTGAGTTGTAGGTCCCCAAGACACAGTCTCCTTAGAAAGAGCTGCCCAGTTCCATTCTACAAATATTGAAAGGTCATGGGTTTAGGCAGAAGAACTGGGTACCCAATGTGCAGGTGGCACCAGTGACGGACCTTGACATAGGCCAGTGGCAGGAGAAAAAGGGGTGGCATTGAGACCCAGGGTACACACAAGTGCAGTGTCTGCAAGGGCTGTGACAACCTTGGTGTGCTGGAGGCCTCACAATAGGCTGTGATGGCTGCAGCAGGTGGACATGGAAGAGTAAGGTGTGGTCTGAGCAGGAGCGCAAGGACAGAGGTTGGAGACCTATGGATACTAGTGAAACCAAAGCCAGCCTTGCCTGGTCATTGCCGTGTCAGTGAGAGTCCACGGTGTTCAGCCAACCAGCCACCATGTAAGATTGTGGAGTGGAACTTGGTGTTTGCCAGATGTTCTCCAGAAAATATTATGGTGCTTTGAACTATTGTACTTTGATTTATCTACATAATAGCTTTTTGTTGTTGTTGCTAATCCTCACTTGAGGATATTTTTCCATTGATTTTTCAAAGTGGAAGGAAGGGGTAAAGACAGAAACATCAATGTGAGAGAGACTCATCGATTGGTTGCTTCCTCCATATGCCCCAACCAGGGCAAGGGCTCAAAGCCTGAAACTGAGGTACATGCCCTTGACCAGAATCAAAACTGTGATCTCGATAGAGAAACAAGATGGCGGCATAGGGTAGACACCGTATATGCAGCTGTGAACAACTATTTCAGAAAAACCACGAAAAGAACACACGGACACCACTCGCACCCACAGGACGGCTGGCTGAGTGAAAATCCTACAACCAGAGAAGAGTCTGAGACTCAGAGCAGCAGCAGAAGCAAAGTACAGAGGTACGGAGGCACGCGCACGGGCTCTGGCACCGGGGGACGCGGTTCTTTTCCAAAACGGAGAGAGCCACAAGTCCCCAGTGGCTCTGAACTCCAGTTCCAGGCGAGTTTTGGAGGTCCCACAGACACCCAGAGACTAGCATCAGAAGGAAATCCAAAACGGGTTTCTCTCAGCGTTGCTTACAGCAATAACCGTGGGACACAGAGTCCTGGCGTCTCTCAGCGCAGGGCTGAGAAGCGCCATAGCTGTTTGCTCCGCCCCGCCCGGCGAACTCCCCGAG
>PVJC01018128.1:0-31705 GCA_004026665.1 Murina feae | reverse complement strand
AAAGAAAGAAAGAAAGAAAGAAAGAAAGAAAGAAAGAAAGAAAGAAAGAAAGAAAGAAAGAAAGAGAAATAAAGAAAATTTGAGTTACTTCTTATCTAGACCCTGCCTATCTTGCATTCCGAGTGAACTAACATTTATGGAGCCTCTGCTACCTGACAGGCTTTGTGCCAAGCACAGGGGAGGAAGTGGGCAGAGAAGACACATCCTGACTGAATGGAGCTAATCTTTCCAGCCTCATCTGTTAACACTCTCCACATGCAACAAATGTTCCAGCCACTCTGTACAGCTTGAAGTTGCTGACTCTCCCTGCCTTCCCTCACCTATGATCCAGTGCTGTTGCTCCTGCCAGACTGCCCAGCCCTATTCTCCTCTGCTTTGCCAGCTTCTACTACTCCTTCCACACTCTGGCACATATGTGTTTGCATCCTTGAGGTCCTTTTTCTTTACATCAGGGCTTTGCTAACACTGCTATGCAGATAAAATACCACTCTGCCTATCTGTCTCTGTGTTGTCTATGGCTGCTTTCATGCAACAGTGGCAGAGGTCAGTTATTTCAAAAGGGGGTTGACAAACTTTTTCTGAAAAGATCCAGATAATAAATACCTTAGACTTTGCGAGCCAGATGGACTCTGTTATGACTGTAAGGAAAGTCCAGTCTTTATCCATAAACACTATTGTGGCCACTAAACCTGGTTTGAGGGATCACATTGCTTAGCAGTTATTTTAGAAGTCTGAGGTTAGTGTATGAATGGCTGGGAATATAAGAGGTAGATTGTACTGGGGAGGCAAGATGATCATACTGAGAGGAGACCAAAATAATGAATACTCATAATTATTTGATTTACCTACTCATTTATCTACCTAAAAAGTGTTTAATGAGTATCTGCTACTTCTAGGTTCCATAGTGGAAAATGAAAGCATAGCAATTGCCCTCAACAGACCCCATAATAGAGTGAAGTTCATACACTTATTAAAGCTGTAGAAAGAAAAGCTTTTAAAGTTAAATTCATATTTATCTCATTCATGCCAAACATGCCTCCTTCTTTTTGTAATTTTGTAGTAAACAATTCTCTGGGTGTCTTTTTCCTCCAGTTCTACAGAAAAATTTGTAGCTTTGACCATGTTCTCTCTCAGCTTTTGCTTTTTCAGACCTAGCCATCCAAACCATTTCATTCTTCCTAGAAGTAGTGTCCTATCTCTCCTATTTTTGATGATGTGGAGTACATGTCTGCAGGTCTCCCACACGTTCTCAGAATATTTCCACAGCAGTTTCAGATCCTTTTTATGGGTTGTGACTGATAGAGAATATATCTTGCTTGACTCTTTGCTTTTAAAGGTTTCTAAGACTCCTTTTGTTTTAACTAATTAGTCTGTCTACTATCTACTTATCAAATGTAGGTGTTCATAATCCTAAAGGTTATGCTGGGGAATTTTTCTTTCCAGTGATCTATGAAAATTAAATGAAATGAGTTTTAGTACTTGTCCTTGAAGAAAACTGTTGCCCAAGGAAGCATATGTTTATTTTAATTCTTTGCTTCCAGTCCGTAAATCAGTATCCTCTTCATGAAAAGCACCTCTACTATGATTTCAGCCACATCGCCTTTCCTATGTTGAATACCCCCTGGGAGTTTCTTCAAAAATATATGACAAGTGGTGCTAAATAGGCACCTACAATTTGGGATAGACACAGGCCTTGAATGGCTGGGATGGCATAAATGTCTCTGACATGCACACTGGCTAAATGTTAGCCCAACACCCCCCAAAAGAAATAAAAGGACATGATTTCTCTAGGAGTTTTTTTGTAGAGTTTTTTTTTTAATTATTATTGATTTTAGAGAGAAAGGAAGGGAGATGAAGAGAGAGAGAGAAACATTGAGGTAAGAGAGAAACATCCACCGGTTGCCTCCCACAGGTGCCCTGGCTGAAGATCGAACCCAAAACCCTTCAGTGCATGAGACAATGCTCTAGCCAACTAACTGATCCACACTGGCCAGGGCATTGTGTTTTTTATTTCAATAAAAATCAGAAATACTCAGTTCTATCTCCAATTATATAAAGGAAAATAGTACTCCTCTCTCCCCACACCTTAGCCCATTTCACTGCCAAAATATAATTATTAAAATGTACTTCTTATACTCTGTCTCCTTCTCTTTTATCATAAAAATATTTAGAGATCTCTTTAGTTTCTATAATCATATTCAAAACAATATTTATTTACAGATCCTTCCCAACTCCCTTTAAAGGATTGTGAAAGTAATAATCTCTTTCATTAGAAACAGAAAAGCCCTCCAAGTGATCTAATAGTGAAGGTTGCTATATTTTTTCTCCCTACTACCTGTCTACTAGTTGTTGTTATAAACTCAAATATCCAATGGCCAAAGCTTACTACTTCAGAAAATTTACCATGATTTCCTCTATTTCCTCATATCTTGACTTAGCATCTTGCCCATAGCTGGTTTTCGTATTTGAATTTTTTTTAAATTATTTAAATACATTTTAGATGCATTTGTTGTATTCATTTATCCAACAAATATTTATTGAGCACCTAACTATGTGCCAGACCCTAGGCCATTGTTCTAGGTACTGAGGATATAGTTAGTGTTGAAGACATCTGTCCTCATGGAGCGCATATTTGACTATATAGCTTTTTATTATAATAGGGTTGTCTGTGCAAGGGCAGGAGCACCTTCTCTCCATATTTACCTTCTTATATTTTACTTTAGGACACATAGTAATTTAATGTCCAATAAATGCTAATGGTAGTTTGGTTCCCACTGTGGTTTTTGGCACCCACATTCTACATTCTTCTGATATCAGTACCCCACATTTGTGGGAGATACACAGAGAGGCCTCGTGGTATAGTGGTTAAGTATTCATCTCTATAATCAGACTGACTGTGCTGACATCCTGGTGTGGCTAGCTATCAGCACTGTGACCTTGATCGAGGTACTTTGCTTCCTAGTAACTTTGCTTCCTAGTAATTCAGCAAAATGGTAGCAATAATAGAATCAACCAGCCTCACAGGGTCTCTGAGCATTAACTAACCCAACATCTGGAAAATGCCTGAGATGGGTCCTGAACATAGTAATGCACTATAGACTTATTTGCTATTGTTATTATTAAACTAGGGGCCCGGTGCACAAAAATTTGTGCACTCGGGAGGTCCCTCAGCCTGACCTGTGCCCTCTCGCAGTCTGGGACCCCTCTGGGGATGTCCACCTGCTGGCATGCCTGGCCGGCCTAGGTGAGGGGCTGATGGCTGTTTGCAGGCTGGCCAAGCCCCCCAGTGGGAACCCTGACCCCATGGGGGTGTGGCCAGCCTGGGTGAGGGCCTGAGAGTCATTTTCAGGCTTTCAGGCTTCCCACAGCCCCTTCAGGTTTTGGGTCCCTACTAGGGTACCTAGCCAGCCTGGGTGAGGAGCTGAGGGGCGTTTTCAGGCTGCCCACAGTCCCTTCCAGATTTGGGTCCCTACTGGGGTACCTGGCCCAAGTGAGGGGCTGATAGCTGTTTGCAGGTTGGCCAAGCCCCCCCTGGGATCCCCCACCCCATTGGGGTGTGGCCATCCTGGGTGCGGGCCTGAGGGCCATTTTTAGACTTTCAGGCTGCCCACAGTCCCTTCAGGTTTGGGGCCCCTACTGGGGTATGTGGCCAGCCTGGGTGAGGGGCTGAGGGGCGTTTTTAGGCTTTCAGTCTGCCCACAGCTCCCATTGACCAAATGTCCCAGCAAGCCTAGCTGGAAGCAGGTTCTGGGGTTTATTTATCTTCTATAATTGATATACTGTTCCTTTAAGCCAAACCTAGGCAGGTAACGAAGCCACCTGTCTGCTTCAACTCCCAGGCTTCTATAATTGAGACAATGTTGCCCTTAGTAGTCACAGCCAGGACTGCTGTTTGCTTCAGCTCCCGAGGATTCTGTAATTGAGACAATGTTGCAAATATATTGTTGCCTAGAGCCAGGAGAAACCCAGCGGCCAGCAGTTTTACTCCTGCTACAACGGAAGCTGCCTGTTTACTCAGCTCCGTGAGTGCCGGCCTCCATCTTCGCTGGGTTAATTTGCATACAGCTGCTCTGATTGGCTGGTGGGCGTGGCTTAGGCATCCCAAAGAAACAGTCAATTTCAATATTATGCTTTTATTAGATAAGATAATTTCTTTTCTTTGGGAGCCATGTTTTGGAGATTGTAAGTCATTCTCCCCTCTTGTATTTCTAAGGGCTGGACACATGACTCCTCCCATAGACTTTAAATTTTATAGTTTTTAATCCCAAAGGCAGTGCCCTAATGATTTTTTGCTACTTCAGTCCCCATAACTGCTCTGGTTGCTGACCTTTCCAAGCCTTGATCTTCAGCTCCCTGTGGATTCTAAGAGCTTCTTCATACTCTTGCAATAAAACCTCTGTTTTCTTAAATTAGCCAGCATCTATATCAGTAGCTTGCAACCAAAGAACCTAAAAAATTTTGTGATACAATGGTTCCTTGTGATCCACATCTATGTAGTGGATTAAAATTCTCACAGGCTGAGTGATTGTTTTGCCTCATCTTTTTAGAAAGCAGATTATTCAGCCATACAGTTGTGATGATATGCTCCAGTGCTTGCTCAGCATTGCTCATTCCTTTTGCTCTTTTGAACGTTTGAAACTTTGATTCTTGTTACCCTATCAAAAAAAAGACATCTGTGCTGTCCAACACTGAAAAGTTTTTAATTTGTACCAAGGTTTTGAAGAGAACTATAATGTTCCAACAATCACTGTTAGGGATTATTTTCCCTACACTCTGAGGCCCCACTGACACTGCCTGTACGTGAGTGTAGCTGGGGTGTGACATCTGTCACAGGCTGACCTGTTAACTTCACCTGACATAATGGAGAGGCTAGTGCTCTCTCCCTTCCTCTCGAAGATTACATTTTCCCAAAGTGAAGGTTGTTCTTATGTTAATGATGTGTAGAACTCCAAGAGGTTGTTTGGAAGGGAGAATTTCAGGTTCATGATCAAATCCCTTATGTGTGGACAAGAGTCCCCATAATGGGTGACAATGGTTTCCCTGACTTTCTTAGGAGAGCATTAAGGGGGAAATGGAGACTAGCTCTGTATTAGTTTCCTATTGCTACTGTAACAGATTACCAGAAATTGTCTTAAAACAACACAAATTTGCCCTAGCTGGTTTGGCTCAGTGGATAGAGCATCAGCCTGTGGATTCAAGGGTTCCGGGTTCGATTCTGGTCAGGGGCACGTACCTTGGTTATGGGCACATTCCCAGTAAGGGGTGTGCAGGAGGCAGTTGATCGGTGTTTCTCTCTCATCGATGTTTCTGGCTCTCTACCCCTCTCCCTTCCTCTCTGTAAAAAAAATCAATAAAATATATATTAAAAAATTTATTATCTTATGATTCTGGAGATCAGAGTGTTGGCAGAATGTTTTGTAATGGAGGTTTCCTCGCTTTTCCAGCTTCTAGAGGTTGTTTATAATATTCAGTTCATGGTCCCTTCATCCACCTTCAAAACCAGCATCTCCCAATCTTTCTCTCTCTCTCTCTGGCCTCTGCTTCTGTCATCATACCACCACATTTTCTTCTCTAACTTTACTTCCCTGCCTCCCTTTGCTTTACTTTATAAGCATATTTTTATTATTATATGGGGTCTACACAGATAATATAGCACATGAGATGAAGACATCCTATAACATAATTAAATATTAAAATATACCTTTTATATTCTCTATCTCAAGATCCTTACCATAATCACATCTGCAAAGTCCCTTTGCCACATAAGGTAACATATTCACAGGTCTAGGGATTAGGACATGGACTTCTTCATAGGGACATGATTCTGCCTTCTATAGGCTCCATTCTGGTGGAAAACCAGATGGGCAAGTGTGTATCTTTTGAATACAAAGGGTTTACTAAAGAAGAAGGAACTCAAAATGATTTACCAAGCATCATCCCTACCCTTCACAATTTCCTGAATGGCCATAATGAAGAGTCCCAAACAGTCCCAAGACCCTTCAATAATTACACACACATACACTAGAATTCTATGCAGCCATTTGTCAGGTGGCTGGAGATCTTGATCTACTGCCTTGCAAACAGTAAAGCATGTAGATTACTAGTTATCCTGTCCTGCCTGCTCTACCCAGTGAAATTGTTCTTATAAATCATATGAGCATTTATACAGGGGGAGAGAGAGAGAGAGGAGATGTCTGAAGAATATGCTAAACCTTGCTTTATCCTGAGTGGTAGAATTTGGGGTTATTTTTACCGTTCAATTTTATATCTTTTCCAGTTGTTTTGATATTGTAATAATATGTTCCATAAATAATGTAACTTTTTAAAAGGCAGAAAAATTATGAAATGAGAGAGTAGAAACCCCTTCTGAATCTCTGGAGAATGAAAATGTTAAACTGCCTATGGACTGAAGTCCTGGCATTGGTAAAGGAAGGGAGGGAGGGTCGGAGGGAGAGAGAAGGCAGGATTGTGGCAAGGGTGAAGGAGCTGCCTGCCGGCACCAGGGAAGCAGAGGAAGCCTTCAGCAAGAGGCAGCAAAGCTAGATTTGGCAGGCATAGCTAGAAATCATGCCAAAAGAGGTGGACTAGCATGCATGGAGGGAGATGGAACTGGGTAGGAATTAAGCCAGACTATTAAATGGGGGAAAGAACAAAGAGATTTGAGTTAGAGACAATATGGAGGTCAAGGTGATAGACAGAACTTTCTGCTCCTGTTCCAGTATTACTCCAGATCCTCAGAAATAAGGACAAAAAGTCACTAGTGTTCTCTTTTTGAATTTCTGTCCCTCTGTGGATTGACAGACAAGTCGATGGTCTTTTGGAGGGCAGATGGTAGGGGAGAGAACAGGGAAGTAGGTGTATAAAGTCTAGAAAAATAATGTGTGAGATTATGAACCAAATAAAACTTTTTCAAAATTTAGGGACCAATTTTCAGTGATATGAATGTTCTACAGCAAATGGTGATGCCCTAGGCATGTTTACATATTCCAGTTGGCAGAGGGGCAAGCATATTGATGGTTTAATGGACTCTGATTTCTTCATTTCAGCTCAATGACTATTTGTTGTATATCTTATAGGGTATTGATAAAGTAGGAAAACCATAATTTTGTTTCTTTGTTTGTTAATCCTCACCTGAGGATATGTTTCCATTGATTTTTAGGGAAAGTGGAAGAGAGAGAGAAAGACAGAGAGAAACATCATTGTGAGAAAAACATATTAATTGGTTTCCTCCTGCATGAGCCTTGACCAGTGCCTGGACCAGGGAGAGAAGCATGCAACCAAGGTACATGCCCTTGACTGGAATTGAACTCAGAACCCTTTGATCTGCAAGCTGATGCTCTGTCCACTGAGTCAAACCAGATAGGGTGGAAAACCATAATTTTTAACAAAAATCATCAGTGTACCATCTGCAGATGGTATGGAACTACAAAGAAAATTGAGAAATAAGATTTTGAATAATTACAGTTCTAGGAAAGGCAGTGCTATTTTTTTTATATGTTCTAACCCACTTCAAATCACACAGAGCATAGCACAAACAGCAACTAACTTTGTTGTTTGAACTCAGATTGCCATTGGTTCTATACTCATAGGGCTTTAGTCCTACCTACACAGTGGTATGCGAGACACAAACACAACTTTTTGTGGTTATGTAATGCTACCTAGTGATGACGCATGACCACCTCTTTTCTGAGAAGTCTGCTAATGTGGAGTTAAAAGTTCCTGTGGTGTTGTAGTTTAGATTTTGTGCCTCTGTATATGAAGCACAGCAATGGCCAGGTTTTGACTGCCTAACCCACTATGAGCCAGGGCAAACTCTCCCATTCCTTTCTCTTTCTCCCACTCCCTTTCACTTCAGTCAGCACCAGTATCACATTTAGCCTGAGTATGTGAGAGAGGAGGGGTAGCCAAATCCCACTTGGTATCATGTTTTCCTTCTTCCTTGTATTTGTTAAAGTTGTAACAATACATTTATTTGTGTGGTTACTTTAATATATGCCTCCCACAATAGAGTATAGGTTTCACAAGGCAAGTAAATATATCTGTGCTTGATCACCACTGTATACCTGGTACTTAGCACAGTGTGAGGCACATTGTAGAAACTCAATCAATACTTGCTGAATAAATGAGAAGTATGTGCAGGCAAAAGGCTAAGTATGCCTTCACTACACTGTGGCATGGACAAGATGATTTAACTCACAGGTTTTTTTTTCCTTCCCTACCTCTAAGAAATTGGTCTCTGAGGAGAATGTAGCTTCTAATAACATAAGAAATCCCGCCATTTTGGAGATAAGGGATTTCAAGTCAGAGCAGTTTACTTATTTGAAGGTCTAAAGCATTCATCTCTATGCCCATTTCATAAGAATAGTGATCGAGTCAGTCAGGGTTGGACTTGGCAAAAGAATTGGATTAGCTAGGCTTTCAGGCCAGGACTCCATTCATTAGATCTTGATGTTTCTGGCACAACATTAACCAAGAATCACATCGCAAGACTTCTTTTCTGATTGCGTCAGTTATGAAATTAATCTTAACAGTTTGAACAGGTAATGAATAGATGAACCCCATTTGGAGAAGTTTATTAGGAAAGAGTTGGCAGTGGAACAAATAACCTCCTCCTTAATCCCTGAAACCAGGCGACCATCAAACTCTCTGTCCTCAGTGATTAAGCTGCTTGGGCTGCAGCATGTAAACTTTCCCCTTTGCCTTATGCTCCTACTCTTTGGCGTGAGTCATGTCTGTAAAGATGCTGCTGCTTTGAGAAAACACAAGCCTCTCTGATGACAGTTGCCGCAACAAGACAAAAGCATTTTTAGAATTATTGCTATTATCTCATGTGAGAGATGCTGACAGTCTCTCCATCTTGCCCCCATAATCCCATTAGATTTCACAAACGTTGCAAGGGCAGCCTTGAGGCCATGGCTGAGATAAAGGACTTTCAGGAATGTTTCTTTTCTGCAACTAATGTTGTGATTCATATTTCAAGGGATTTGTAGAAACAGATCCTGTTCACAAAGAATAGAAAATCCTAGAGTTGTAGCAGGGTCTTCAGAAGTCATCAAATTTTTTCCCTTTCATGTAAATTACATGCAAAGAAAAGGTTTTATGAAAATAGTTAGATGATAGATAATAGGGTGAGTGAGTCAAAGGTTCCCTGGGAAAAACAACTTTGTAACATTCCTAATAACCTCTTAATTTGTCCCAGAGTCTTCTGGTACATGCTGTATGAGTAAACATGAACTATAATAATTCTACTAGGGGCCTGGTGCACAAAAATTTGTGCACTCTGGGGGTGTCCCTCAGCCTGGCCTGTGCCCTCTTGCAGTCTGGGACCCCTCAGGGGATGTCCACCTGCTGGCATACCTGGCCAGCCTGGGTGAGGGGCTGAGGGCCGTTTTCAGGCTGGCCACAGCTCCCATTAACCCAACGTCCCAGCAAGGCTGGCTGGAATCAGGGTTCTGGGGTTTATTTATCTTCTATAATTGAAACTTTGTTGCCTTGAGCAGAGGCCCAGCCGGCCTAGGCAGGCAGTTTCAACTCCATCGCTGGTGCAACAGAAGCCTTCCGTTTGCTCTAGCTCTGTGGCTGCCAGCTGCCATCTTGGCTGGGTTAATTTGCATACAGCTGCTCTGATTGGCTGGTGGGTATGGCTTGGCTGGTGGGCATGGCTTAGGCATCTCTGAGTGATGGTTAATTTACATATTACTCTTTTATTAGATTAGATAGTTGTCCTTCCTCTGTGGAAATCACTGCTGGGGCAAGTTGCTAAAGCCTGACCTAGAATTTATTGCTATCAGTTTGCATTACCCCGGTTTTTTATTGGAGGGTGGATGTCATTTTTCAGATTTCTTTTCAGCTAGAGATCCACAGAATTCAATAGTAGGGGAGTCAGAAGTTATATAAATAAATACAACCTAGCCTTGGTTATTTGATGGATAAAATCCTAGTGTTTGTATAATCCTATCTAGTGTTCCTCTGATTGCCAAAAGCCTCATCATTTTATTGCTTTTAGACATTCTAACAGGGGATAGAAAATGGAAGAGAAACATAGGCTTTTTTTTCTATTTCAGTCATTTAATTTTTATCACCTTCTTGTAGAGGGCCTATTATGAACAAAGAACTCATGCTCTGAAGGGATGATAAGAAAAAAAATATGTGAAGAAAAAATATTCAAGAGCTTGTAATATCATAACACTAACACAAAACAACTAAGGGCAGTATAGAAAGTCATAGTCATTTCTGGCTGGGATGGATTATTATAGAAAATAGAATTGGAATTAGGCATTAGAAGGACATTATATATCTCTACAAAATGAAGAGGAGAAAAAGTCCTGAAAAATGTTTGGTAGTGATGGTGGTAGGAAGGTAGAAGTTGTGGTGGTAGTGGTAGTGCTGATATGAGGGTAGTGATGGTAATAATGGTATAGACTTTAGAGGATATTGGTAGTAGCAGGAGTGGTGATGGTGGTGAAGTTGTAGGTGATGATAGAAAGGATGGTGCTGATTGTAATAATGGTAGTGATGTGTGGTGGTGGTGGTGATGATGGTGGTGAAGGTGTAGGTGGTGGTAGTGAGAATGGTGCTGGTGGTGATATTGGTAGTGGTGTGTGGTAGTGGTGGTGATGATGGTGGTAAAGGTGTAGATGGTGATAGTGAGGATGGTGCTGGTCGTTATAGTGATAGTGGTGTGTGGTAGTGGTGGTGATGATGGTAGTGAAGGTGTAGGTGGTGATAGTGATGTTGGTGCTGGTGGTAATAATGGAAGTGGTATGTGGTGGTGAGGTTGTGCATTGCCTCATAGTGATGATGGTGGAGACAGTTGTAGTGAGGGTGCTGCAGTAGTGATAGTGGTCATAATCAATATGAAGGTGGTAGGGATGTTGCTAAGGAGAATGTGCCTTTTTAGTGACACTTCCAATTATCTATAGATATTTCCATCCCAAAATGATAGAAAGAAGAGACCTAATATGGTGGCAAGTTGATGAAGGTGAAAAAAGACCACTGCCATCAATAAGGGAAACTCACTGCTATTTATGCTATCCCAGTACCTAATTTCACAGCGCAGTCTCTCTTTGAGGCAGATCTCTTTGTGTTATGAGTCAGACACATCATCTTTCTTAAATAAATGTTATAAAATGCTCGTTTGTATTTCCAAGTACCAGTAAATGGTTTCAACAGATGGATATACCTTAACAGTGGGTAAAGGAAACCTTAACACAAAGGTGTTCTTTCCAGTTTTGTTATAATGTTAATTGTTTTGTGATAACTACAGAAAAGAGAAATTTTGAAGTGTGATTAGCTTCATTGCCAGTATATTTGTAAAGTTCTTACAAAAAAGACATTACCTAAGTTCTTTGTCAGTTCAGAGAGAACAGTGTTTAATCCAAAATGTGCAGACTGATGCCAAAGAAAATGTTCCCAATGGAGACTAAAGCTGCATTGGCTCTGCATCGTTACTGAACTCAAATATGGAACATGATGTATTTCATTCTATGAGGGAACTAAAAGCATGCTCCTTACATAGTGAAAGCTGGTCTCTTTCTGCCTCAGTCTCTTTCTCTCTGACTTTATCAAGAATTTAACATCTCTTTATTTATAATCTTCATTGTTGAATGCAGGTACTTTAAAGAGAAAAAAGAGCCCAGCATGACAATATTTTCCAGCAACTGCCATTTGAATGAGTATAATAAAGGGGTAAAAGTTTATTTGCCATCTAGCCTCTCCTCTATAGACCCATGGCTGTGTGCACGAGGTGTTGCTGATGTATTTCCAATAGCAACATCTGGTTCTCTGGCAGCTTGCTATGCTAACCGTGCTGACCCATTGATGGCTCTAGAACTTTTCAGAAAAAGTTGGCCTGAATATGTTGAGGCCATGGGTTTTTTTGTTCATCCTCTTGGGTACTATTTATCTGTCAGTCACATTTATTCTGAGGAATTTACTGTACATGTCTGTGTCTATTTGAAATGAGTAAGGAAACTCCTCATTAAAGATTGGGATTTATACGGTCCAAATGGAAGTATTCCCAGTGCTGTATTTAGGATCGTAGAAGAGCTATGCTATTGGTTGGATTGTTCTTTAAATGTCAATTTTCCCTGAGATGGTCTCAGAGTGTTACACATCCAATAGAAGCCAAGATGAGGGCATTTTTTTCTCAGGGGCTTATAGATGGGGGGATGTGTAGAATCACCACTAATAGAAATTACATTTTAGGGATTTATGTCAAAGTTCTTTGGGGAGAAAGTTCCTGGTGAAGAAACAAAGAAGGACTGGAATCCAGTGGAAAGGAGCCAGACAATATGAAGGGAAAAGGAAGTGGGATTGTGAGGCCAGATAAGGAAAGGGAGAAAGGTGATTGAATCTGAGGCTGTGATGAATCAAGAGAGAATGCAGTGTTGATGCTAACAAAGTGGTGAGCTCTGAGAAGAGAAAATGAAATGCTTCTTTAAAAGTGTGAAAATATAAGGAAGAGATGTCTGGAAAATTAGAAGAGATATTTTAACAGGAAAAAGAAACATGGGAAATGAGGAAAGATTTATCAAGCTCAAATGAAGATTAATAAATTTATTTAAATTGAATATTAAACTATGGTGAATCATAACATTTTCTGCAGAAGGTAAATTCACATCTTGATTTTGAGGATAATCTATATAGATAACATAAGAGTATGCATTTATCCACTTGAATGAGTGCTTTTTCTCCAATGGTTCAGTTTTAAATGAGAATACCTATATGGAAATAAAATGCTTTCTTGGAACCATGTGGAAAGGGAACCAAGAGTACTGAAGGTACAGTATGGTTTACTTCATGTATAGATTTATAACATTAGTATTCATTATTATAATAGTATAGAGCTTGCTATATGCCAGTGCTGTTCTAAGCAATTTTTATGCATTAACTCATTTGGTCCTCAACAACAAACCTATGAGGTAGGAATTTCTTTATTTCCCCCAGTTATGAAATGGGAAACTGAGGCATAGAGAAGTTGAGTAACTTGTCCAAGACATAAAGATGGTAAGTGATGGAGTTGAGATTTAAACTCAGGTAGTTCAGCTTCAGAGTCTGTTTCCTAACACTCTGGGAGTCAATTGTGAAGACCAAGTTTTCATGTAGAGATCACTTACCCATCTACACTAATAAAAGAGAAACATGCAAATTGGTGTCACTCTGCCACACCCCAAGCCACACCCCCAGCCAATCAGAGCGACTATATGCAAATTAACCCAACAAAGATGGCAGCTGGCAGCCATGGAGCTGGAGCAAGTAGGCGACTTGGTTGCCCTGGCGATGGAGGAAGCCAAACTTCCTCCCTGCCCTAGCTGGCTGTGGCCTCTGCTCAAGAGAACAAAGTTTCAATTATAGAAGATAAATAAATCCCAGATACCTGCTTCCAGCCAGCCTTGCTGGGAGCTTGGGTCACTGGGGGCCATGGCCAGCCTGCAAACAGCTATCAGCCCCTTGCCCAGAATGGCCACACCCTCATGGGGTGAGGGTTCCTGCTGTGGGGCGGGCTTGGCCAGCCTACAAACAGCCATCAGCCCCACACCCAGGCTGGCCAGGCACCCCCTGGGAACCCCCAACCTGAAGGGGCTGTGGCCAGTCTAAAAACAGCCCTCAGCCCCTCACCCAGGCTGGCCAGGAACCCCAGTGGGACCCCTACCCTGATGTGGGACACCCTTCAGGGCAAACCAGCCAGCTCCCACCTGTGCACCAGGCCTCTATCCTATATAATAAAAGGGTAATATGCAAATTGATCCTAACAGCAGAACCACTGGAAATGACTGGTCAGTATGACACACACTGACCACCAGGGGGCAGACGCTCAATGCCGGAGCTTCTCCCTGGTTGTCAATACGCTCCCACAGGGGGAGCTCTGCTCAGCCACAAGCCAGACTGACAGCTGCCAATACAGTGGTGGTGGTGGGAGCCTCTCCTGCCTCCTCAGCAGCACTAAGGATGTCCGACTGCAGCTTAGGTCTGCTCCCCACTAACAAATGGCCATCCCCCAAGGGCTCCCAGGTTGCCAGAGGAATGTCTGACTGCCAGCTTAGGCCCGATTGCCTGGGGAGTGGGCCTACGCCTGCAAGTGGACATCCTCTGAGGAGTCCCAAACTATGAGAGGGCACAGGCTGGGCTGAGGGACCACCCCCCCCCAAGTGCACAAATTTTTGTGCATCGGGCCTCTAGTGTGAACATAAAATTAGACTAATATATTCATTTTCATTCAACAATAAGAATGTGAGGTTAGTGTACAGCTATTGCTTTCTTCCCTGCTCCCAGTGCAAGTTATTTAATCAAAATGAAAAGTGGATAGAGCTTAGATCATACCACAAAAGAGTCACAGATTTTGATGTGATAAGCAAGGGAAACATTGCTTTGTTAAAGCTTGTATAAGGTCCAGAAATAAGTGGTTCTACCATCAACTCCCTCAGTGAAAGGCCATCAGTGCTCCATTTGTTAACTGATTGATTATGAAAACCCTCAAACAAATGACTAAATCTGCATGGCTGATTACTGTTTTATAAAATGGTTAAATATCTGTACTAGGGGTAGATGGTGGTTTGTTGACATAATTTGTGAAATCCTTTAAAACTTAGATAACAGGCCTTTTGGAAGTGCAAAGTATTATTCTCATTTACAGTCCAGCCAGATTTAACAAAAAGCCTGAGCATCATAAACCTGCAGACAGAAGGAGTTCCAGGGAGAAAATAGAGGTTTGCTCGTAAGCCAGCTGTGCAGAGGGCTGGACTCCAGCTTCCCATCACGGGTGTGCAGCCCAAAGAATGTTGGCCGCCTCTGGGGCCAGCTGGCTCACACAGGAACTGTGCTCCTGGAAATCCTGAGATGTCTGTGAGGGACTCCAGCAAACAGAATTTTGGTTAACAGAGGAGCGATCTCATCAGCCAGATTTGGGTCAAGCTGTTTTTCAAAAGCTTGCTAACTTATAACACATGACCAATGGGGCTGTCAAATGGGGCTTATAATTCCTGTATTTTAGGGTTATTGTAAGGCTTTAGTTAAATAATTGATACATAACACTTTAGCACGAAGGTTGGCCCCAGCTAGGAAGAACTCAATAACTAGGTTGTGGTGGTGGGTGACTTTAAAGTTGCCTTTCCAACATCCTATGTCATTTGTGCCTCTTTTGCATTTAGATTCATCTCTTTATTGTTCTTGATTGTATATGATTCACAGGGACAGATTCCTTCCCAGGAAGTTGATGGAAAGTAGCCCTCTGCACATGCATAGCTTACTTGATAACAGCAATGGTGGTTTCTGACCACAATCCTACGAAACTGGAACCAGAGTAGCCTCCAATTCCAGAAGGGCAGTAGGGCAAACGGCTTTCCCAGAAATGTCCTGTACCTTCCATGGCAGCCACCTTGGGCGGCCAGAAGAAACTTCTCTCCCTTCCAAAAACTTTGTGAGTGATGTTTAGTCCCATGAGCAGATCCGTCATCACTGCCAAAGTAAGCTGGTGTGGCTGGTCGCCAGTGCTCCTGCTGGTTGCTGACTGAAGGAGGCATCACCTAACAGTCCTCAGACTTGGCTGGAACTGATTCCGGCCAGCCTGGGTCAGAGGGCAAACTAAGAGGAGTTATCAAGGTTAAGCAGAACTGGTCTGCCTGCTAGATCCAGAGATTCCTTGTTGTCCCCAAATTCTCTTTACCCCAGTGACCTAGAGAAACAATGTGGGTTTTTTTCCTTTTCTTTTTTTCACCATTAAAATTTGATCATCATTCAGCTGGTTCTTCTATAAAGAGGGTGACAAGGAGCTCCTGGAAAACTTGGAGTAGCTTTTACAATTTAAATAATAACCATCTCCCATATAACATGAGGTAAAATTTGGAAGCAAGACATGAAGTAAAATTGATTCTTTGGCAAAAGTTATTGGTCAAGAACCAGTGAGGAGTCCAGTCTCTGCCCTATAAAAACGATTTAAACTCCATCTAATACCTCTTCAGTCAGTAATCCTGTCCTGGCAATTTTCTTAATGGGCTGAGCATGGGCACTGTTTATTCCCTGCTCAAAATATTGGTTGTAGAGTTTCAAATAAAATATGTATTATTATTTTGTTGATAATGTGCTATGTTCTAGTGTTACCCACCCAAAGACCTACTGTTGATAAAAAGGAATTAGGCTTACTGCTTTAAGTAAATAACAGAACCAAACTAAAGTAACAAAGAATAACACCACTGCATTTTCAGCATTTCCAAAGTGAAGTATCTGTCTATAACCCCATCTGGATGGAGACCAGCAGGTTCTGGGAAGAATATTAACCTGAATTTGTTGCAGTCTTGTTTCCCAAACTGCTTTATAAACACTTCCCCATATGTGCTGCCAAAGCTTTGCATTTAATGAATCATCCAAATCTTTTTGCCGTATATCCTGTGTAGCTATTGATGATGGAACACACGTTCCCAATATCTGAGGAAAAATAAGAGCAATGCCTACATTGCCAGCCAAAATTGCCTCATAAGATAACCCTATTAGAATATTCATTTTGATTTTTAAAAATACTGACTGTTAAATTTTGGAGTTATTTTAGACCAAATTGCCTTATAATTGCAAAGGGACCATTTTTATTTACTTGATACCTCTCTTTATTATGATTAAGTACAAAGTAAGTATAGATTATTGTTTAATAAACACGCCAGTACTTGCTGCATGATCCTTTTGCATTCTTAGTTGCTTTTACCTTATTTTATGGAGAGTCTAGCAGTAAAGAACAGAGGTCAAGAGCACAGGTTTTGGAGTCAAACATGTTGGATTTCATGTTCAAGTTCAGCCTCTGAATAGTTTTAAGAACAGAGCAAATTACTTAATATCTGTTAACCTCATTTTTTTCATCTTTGCAAAGGGAAGCAACAATACTCTCTACCTCTTTTTTCTACCATAAAAATAAAACAATAGAATGAAATGTAAGTTTTTAGTCTAGTGCTTGATGAATGACACATGTAAACTGTTATTATTATGTTGTCTAATTAGTCACTTCTGGATCACCACTGCTGAAAAGGGTTATAGGAAAAAAACACCTGAAAACAACGGAAGCTTTAACAACCGTGTGTAGAACACCAACCAGAGCACCTCTTTGCAACATGGAGAAGGTCATTGACATTGCTGATGGCTGCTAGAATTTGCCTTGAACAGTCAGTTTTCAGGTTCTTATTAGCACTCTGAGTGTTCCTCCTTCTCTCTTTCCTTGTAGGTGATGAGTACCCTTGTGTATTATTGCTTTCCCCATTTCAAAACTGTCAGATTCTCTACTTACAGAGGCTAGCCATGGAAAATCATGGATCTTTCCCTCTACCTAGTGTTCAGCTGGTCACAGTGAAGGATTTCCATAAAGAGATCTGCCATACTTAAAATATGTATTATTGTTTTTCATTATGCTTTCTTCTAAGAGTTTTATAGCTTTAGATTTAAAATTTTCCATGACAATTTTGCATTATTGTTTTCCTCTAAGAGTTTTATAGCTTTAGGTTTTAAATTTAAGTTATCAGTTTTGAGTTAATTTTTTTTAGTTAACTTTTTTATATGGTGTTAAGTAAGGAATCAGCTTCATTCTTTTGCATGTGGATATCCTGTGTTCCCAGAAGCATTTGTTGAAAAGATTGTCCTTTTCCCATTGAATTGATTTGACATTCTTGTCAAAAATTATTTCCCCATAAATCTGAGAGTTTATTTCTGGGCTTTCTATTTTATTCCATTGGTCTCTATGTCCATCATTATTTTAGTACCATATTGCTTTAATTACTATAGCTTTGTAAAAAGTTTGAAATAAGAAAATGTACGTTTTTCAGATTTGGTGTTCTTCAAGATTGTTTGGCTATTCAAGATCTCTTAAGATTCCATATGAATTTTAAGACGGGTTATTCTACTTCTGGAAAAAAACTTTATTGGGATTTTGATAGGGATTGCATTGAATCAGTACATAGTTTTGGGTAGCACTACCATCTTAACAATATTGAGTCTTCCAATTCATAACCATTGGATATATTTCCATTTATTTATGTCTTCTTTAATTTATTTCAGCAGTACTTTGTAGTTTTTATTTGCAAGTCTTTTACCTCCTTGGTTAAGTTAATTTCTAAGTATTCTTTTTGGTACTATTTTTTTTAATAGAATTTATTTCTTAATTTTCTTTTTGGAAAATTAAGTATACAAAATACAACTGATTTTTTGTGTATTGACTTTTGGTTCTGTTACTTTGCTGAATTCATTTATTGTTCCAACAATTTTATTTTTTTAAGGAATATATAGGATGTTTTCTATATAAGGTCATATCTGCAACAGAGATAATTTTACTTTTTCCTTTCCAATTTAGATGCTTTTTCTTTCTTTTTCCTGTCTTACTACTCTGGATAGAACTTCCAGTACTATGTTGAAAAGAAGTGGCAAATATGGTCATGCTTGCCTTGTTTCTAATCTTATAAGAAAAGCTTTCAGTCTCTCACCATTGAGTATGATATTCGTTGAGGTAGTTTCTCTTTATTCCTAGTTTGTTGGGTATTTTAATCATGAAATGGTGTTGAACTTGCCAAATGTTTTTTTCTGTATCAATTGAGATGATTATGTGGCTTTTTTCCTTCATCATGTTAATGTGGTATATGACATTGATCAAATTTTGTATGTTTGTCCTTGCATTCTAGGTATAACTGTCACTTGGTCATGATGAATAATGCTTTCAATATGCTGATGAATTCAGTTTGCTAGTTTGTGTTTGTTTTTTTGTGGGGTTTTTTTTGAGGATTTTTGCATCAATGTTTATTAGAGATGTTATTCTGTAGTTATCTTTTCTTGTAATATCTTTGTTTGGTTTTGATAGCAGAGAAATGGTGGCTCAAAAAATGAGTTAGTATGTGTTCCTTCTTAATATATCTTTTTTGAGAAGGATTGGTGTTAGTTCTTCTTCAGGTGTTTGGTAAAACTCATGAGTAAAGCCACCAGGTCCAGGATGTTTCTTGGTTGTAAGATATTTTTTCTGGTTCAATCTCCAAAGTAATTATAGATCTATTTAGATTTTCTATTTCTTTGTGGTTTCATTTTGTAGGTTTTGTGTTTCTAGAAATTTGTCCATTTATTCTAAAATTAGAGGCCCGACGCATGAAATTCATGCATGGGTAAGGTCTCTAGGCCTGGCCGGTGATCAGGGCAATCGGGGCCTACCGGCTGCCAGCTGGGGCCTTCCTTCCCTGGCTTCTGGCTGCTGCCGAGAGCCCTCCTTCATTCCACACCATCCCCTGGTGGTCAGCAAACATTATAGTGAGTGATCAAACTCCCAGTCTCCCGGCCATACTCCTAAGGGGACACTTTGCATATTAGCCTTTTATATATATAGACTAGAGGCCCAGCACATTAAATTGTGCATGGGTGTCCCTAGGCCTAGCCTGAGAGCAGGGCCATCTTCTTACCACTAGCCAGTTCTCAGTCCCACCCTGTCGCCACCCCCCCAGTTCACTGTTTGCTGTGGTTCCCAATTGCAGTATGGCTCCAGTTCCCCAGAGCCTGTAAGCCAGGGGAAGGACCAAGATTCCCTGATCACAGCATGGCACCGGTTCCCCAGAGCCTGTGGGCTCGGGGGAGGGACCAAGAGGCCAGTCCAATCGCAGCATGGCTCAGGTTCCTGGAGCCTGCAGTCCAGAGGGAGGGACCAAGATTCCCCAATCACAGCATGGCTCCCGTTCCCCAGAGTCTGCAAGCTGGGGAAGGGACCAAGAGGTCGGCCATTCCACCACTCACTTTTGTTCACTGTGGTTCCCCTTTCACCATGCTGTGATTAGAGCCTGCAGGCCAGTGGGGAGAGACTGAGAGGTGGTCAGTGCACCTCATGGTGACTGGTCAAGCAGTCATTATGGTCATTACAGGCATTATAGGCACTGGTTTTTTTATTTAAATAGTTACCCAGTTTGTTGGTGTATAATTGTTTATTGCATTCTTATAATGTTTTTTATTTCCATAGAATCAATAGTAATGGCCTCACTTTCATTTCCGATTTTAATATTCTGAATCTTTTCTTCTTTTTGCTTAGTCCATCTAACTTTTGGTTTTATTGATTTTTCTCTATTATTTTTCTATTCTTCATTTTCGTCTGCTTTAATTGTTATTTCCTTTCTTCAGCTAGCTTTGTTTTTCTATTCTTCTTTGTAGTTCCTTAAATTATAAAGTTAGGTTGTTAATTTGGAATTTTTCTTGTCTTTTAATTTGTAGCTATAAATTTTTTTAGCAACATTTTCACTTCATTACATAGGTTTTAGTATGTTGTGTTTTAAGTACTTTTAATTTCTTTGATCTGTTGGTTGTTTAAAAGTCAAACAAGGTCATAGATACGGACAACAGAATGATGGTTTCCAGAGGGGAAGGGTGATAGGGGAAGAATTAAGAAGGTAATAGGAGTCAAATATCTAGTGATAGAAGACTATACTTTGGGTGGTGAGCACCCAGTGGAATATGCAGATGTTGTATTATAAAGTTACATACCTGAACTTAATATAATGTGATTAACTAATGTTACCCCAATAAATTTAATGAAAATAAATAAATAAACCTAAATAAGTAGAGTGCCCTGTGTAATTTCTATAGTTTTGTATATTTTCCACTTTTCTTTTTGCTATTGATGTCTAACTTCATCCCAGTGTGGTCAGTGAAGAGTTTTTGTATGATATCTGTCTTTTAAAGTCAATTGAGACTTGATTTATGACTTAACATATGGTTTGTAATGGAAAACGTTCCAGATGCTCTTGAGAAGAATGCGTATTCTGTTGTTATTGAGTATTCTGTATGTGTCAGATAGATCTAGTTGGTTTATTGTGTTGTTCAGATCCTTTTTATCTTCAGTCTATCATTTCATCTATTATTGAGAGTAGGGTATTGAACTCTCCAACTCTTGTTTTGAAAGTGTTCATTTCTCCCTTTAATTCTGTCAAATTTTCTGGTATATTTTCTGGAATAAATGTTTACAATTGCTAATATTGAAACTTTTAAAATATATAATGCCCTCCTACATCTCTGTAACCTTTTCTGATTTAAAATTTCTTTTCTCTGATATTAGTTTAACCCCTTCTACTCTCTTTTGGTTATTGTTTGCATGCAATGTCTCTTTCTATCCTTTCACTTTCAACTTTTTTGTGTCTTTGGGTCTAGGTGAGTCTTGTAGATGGTATATAGTTGGATTTTTTTTGGTCTATTCTATCAATTCCTGACTTTTATTTAGAGAGTTAAATTTATATTTAAAGTAATTACTGATAAGAAGGGACTTAATTCAGTTTTTCTCTGTGTTTCCATATGTCTTATAACTTTTTGTTGCCCATTTCCTGCATTGTTATCTTTTGTGTTTAGTTGACTTTTTGGAGTAAAACATTTACATTTCTTTCTCATTTTTTGTTGTATATACTATAGTTATTTTCTTTGTGGTTACAATGGGTATTATATTTAATATCATAATGTTATAACACTTTAATTTGAAAATTATATAAACTTAACTTCAATAACATACAAACGCTCTGCTTTTGTACAGCTCCACCCAAACTCTTTCAGTTGTAGATGTCACAAATTGCACCTTTAGACATTGTATGCCTCAAATTCTTTTTATACCATAATAATTTACATTCATAGAGATTTATCCCAATGTTTTTATTATCCTGTCTCTTTGTGCCTATCTGGATTATCAAAAATTATTGTCAAAAATTATTGTGATTGCTTTTTCCACTTAATAATAATATATAAGGTAACTTTAAAAAAAATTTTTTATTGATTTCAGAGAGGAAGAGAGAAGGGAGAGAGAGACAGAAACATCAATGATGAGAGAGAATCACAGATTGGCTACCTCCTGCATGCTCCCTTCTGGGAATTGAGCCTGCAGCCCAAACATGTGCCCTGATCTGTAATTGAACCATGAACTCCTGGTTCATAGGTTGATGCTCAACCACTGAGCTACACCAGCCAAGTGTAAGGTAACTTTTAACATTCTCTCTATACATATCTATGTATCATTCTACTCAATAGCTCCATACTGTCATATTTTATAGAATGGAAAAATGGCAATCATAATTTGTTTACCTATTTATTTTTCTGTTGCTTATTTTTACTTTCTAGAGAATCATAGACAAAAAATTTCAATTGAGACTCTTAACTTTCCTACTTGCATTTCTACCCTTCCTATGAGACCAATCATGTAGAAATAAGAAATCCATAATAAAGAAGAAGGACCTCTAGCTTTTTTCTTGCAGGCCTTTATGACACTGTGAAATGTTTTATTCCTTAAGGAACTCAGTCTCTTAAGGATCAGAACATATAAACAAATAATTATATTAAAAAGTAATAAGTACTTTGATGAAATTTAAATCAAAAGTCTATTAGATCTGAGCAGAGAAAAAGATATTTTTTTCTGCTTTTGTAAACTTGGAAAAATTTCAGATAGATGACATTTGGCTTATACTTGATGGATAAATGGAGTAGATTAGAGTAAAAAGAAAGGACATAAGAATGTATGGTCGGATATGAGAAAAAGGGAACTAATTTCTTGGTAGTCACAATTTGAGCCCATGTTTTAAAGAGTTATTGAAGACATTCTGGTGGACCATTGAGGACAATTATATGTAACTAAATGGGAAGAGAGGGGAAAGTAGAGAGTAAATGGGATTGGGCAGGTGACAGAGAAAGATGGAAGCAGAAGACAGGGAGAAGTTAATCTGTGTGCTTAGGGCCATAAACTGGGAACAGTTTTTTAGAGTCAGGGTCCTTGCCCAGGGGATAAGGAGAAGGGGTCAAGATGAAGGACAGGGGCAGCAGTTCAGGATCAGAGTAGTCATCAGTCAAGTGCCTGCCATGTCTTCATGTGAGTGAGATCTTTTTGTGTCAACAGCCTCACCAACTTATCACTCCTCTATCTTCTTTTTCTGGGGGTGTACATTCACTCAACACCTGGAGTCTTTGCTCTGCCATACTCTATCTAGCTTTTCCATAAGGTAATTTTTCAGAGGGTGTTTCTCAGCACAGCCAGAAAACTCAAGAGGCTTGAGCATCTACTGAAGTTACGGGAAGAAGCTCTATACCTGCATGAACTGATTATGTAGAAGTACCCAGGATGAGACAGGAGGGCACAAATAACACTCCTTTAGGCATTGAGCATCTTTTTAAACTTATATACATTCTCATTATATCCTAACAACAAACATATGCATTAGAAATTAGTATTCCCATTTTATAAGCCAGTATACTCAGGCTCAATAAGTTTAAGTTCTTTGTCCAAAGAGAAGTCTTTTTCTGTGACTATGTTTTACCTTACTAAAATATTTTATTCTTATAGAGGACACAATGTTTTATTCATGTTTATTCATGTCTGATTGTATCTAGTACAAATGCTTTTAAGCAGAAAAATGTAATGTGTGTGTATGATGTGGTGTTAGAAACAGTCATACCAGAGTCTGCTAATTTCTATCAGTAAAACCCAAGCAAATTACTTTTACTTTATGAGCCTCAATTTCTTCATTTTTCTGGAAAAGCTTCTAGTATCTTCCATGCAGTTGTCAGGAATCAATGAGATAATATGTAAAAAGAAATTAGGCTAGTATTTGTTACATGGTCAGTATATAATTTTAATTATTACTATAAGTTACTAATTTTTTAAATCCTTACCCGAGGATATTTTTTTCCATTGATTTTTAAAGAGTGAAAGGGAGGGAGGAGCAGAGGAGAGAGAAATATCAATGTGAGAGAGACACATCAACTGGTTGCTTCCTACATGTGCCCCGACTGGGGATGGAGAGTAAACCTGCAACCATGGTATGTGCCCTTGACAGGGAATTGAACCCATGACCCTTGGGTCCTAGGGCAGATGCTCTAATCACTGAGCAAAACCAGCCAAGGCTACTTACTAAATATTTTTAAATGAAAATGTCACATGTCCATCTGGGAAGGTAATTCTTTGGACAAGAGTTACTTTCAATTTCATCAACACATCAATGTCTGACAACAGGATACGTTTAGGTATGTAAAATGGCATTTGGCCATCTGCAAGAAGGAGCTCAATCTCTTTCCAGCTTTGTGAGTTCTGTTCACAAATCATTTAAGAGGTAACTGTTGTGGTTTATATCTTAAGTGACATCAGGGATGGATGTAGGAGATTTAAAGGCCTTTCCAGCAGCTGATGCCTGCTTGGAGAGACAATAACCAGGAAACCTTTTATTCTGATGAACAGAGAAAAAGGACGTTCTTTATATTGTATATCCAAATCTTTTCATGAAATTACCTTTTGAAGATGTCACAATCCTAACAGATGCTTCAATAATATACAGTATAATATACAGTATTGTGAAACAGAACCAAAACAAAACACAAAGCCCCCTAGTATCCCCAAAGATCAGCCTTAGACAAATGTCTTTCACAGCACTTCCTTTTCTCACTCCCACCTTGCAATCCAGAGCAGCTGATTTTTTTGTTGTTTTACTCCTATGACCACCCAAAGGACAAAGATAATCATGAAATATTTTATGCTGCAGATGGCTGAGTGGCAGAGTAATCACAGCCACATCAGCATCGTATTTCTGCTTCTATTCAGAAGGGATTGTCTTAGCAACCACTCTGTAACATGAAACAAAAGGACAATTGTGAAAAATTGTAATAAGTAGAGGGAAAAAATATCAGTCACTATCTTTCTTAAAAGTCCTCTTCATTCTGCCTACATGGAATTTTCAAGCCTACTTTGTTAATATGTTAGTTTCTATTTCTTCCCAGCTAGAGGTATTCATTAGTAATTACATTTCCAAATCCTTTTTTTGCTAGGTAGTGCAAAGAATACAAGTCCTAGAGATATTACTTTAACTGGCAAAAAGGCTTTTAACTTCCATAGTAGTGTGAAAGTACTTTTGAGTTAAGATGACCAACTCTTTTTGGTTTGCCCAACACATCTTTATAATGCCCAGGAAACCTTTTTAATCTCCAACAAACCAGATGGTTGGTCACCCTAACTGAAGTGGTTTCTATACCTACTTATGAATAGGCTACTCATCAAGACTTGAATAACAACAATGATTTTAATCTGACTGCTTACTGAAAAGCAACTATGTAAGTGCCTTATATCGATATCTCCAGAAGAACACTTTGAGGGAACTAGAATTAGTTTTATTTCCATTCTACGGAAGAGGAACCTGACATTTAGACAGTTTCGGTATTTTGCCAGTGGTCTAGAAGGAGCTTTGGTATGAGATTTCTCTGCTAATAATTTCCTGTTTTCTTTCTTCCCTGTGTATCCTTTGAATTTAAGGTAAATGAGGTGTAGCATTCTCCTTTGCCCTATGCAAGAGCTCATTTATAGGATCAGGATAGAATCAGCATGATTTACTCTAATAGTCTCTACAGCTCTCATCACTGCCTCCTTAACGAGCTCAAATGAGCATTCCACACTAACTGTGGTTTTGATTATTCTATTTGTGCTTTGTCCCACTGACCCACATACTATTCTAGCAGTATTCACATCATATGGCTCATTATATAAATGAATTTAGTGTTCATAATATTTGGAGCCAGGAAAACATTTCATGTGGCAGGCCAAATGAAGCTCTTCTTCTAGGATGAAGTGGGGGAGAAGTTGGAGAGTCTGAAGACAGGACTTTTAAACTTGTTTTAAAAGATTATTTGCTTCTTGAGGACATGGCATTGGGCCAGGAATCATTATTGTGAAACATTTGAAAGGATGAAGACATTTGGATAAAGAATTTAACAGTGTTCCCAATGTGTTTCTGCATACCACTGTTCAAGAAGTGTGATTGGCTCCAGGAGAGAAAAAATATAATCCCTAAACTCCTGGAGGTATATTAGCCATGTGCAATGTCACATAGGCTGGCACTTCTAGTTCTGTACTCTTTACACCAAGGCATGTCAGGACTAGTAGAGAGAAACTTGGTAGTGGCAACATCAGGAGAAATGATACAGTACATTTTTAGTTTAGATTAGTGGGTCGCTAAGAGAACCGGGCAAGCAGTTTACAGAAATGCTAAATAATAAAACCTTTTCAGTAAATAGAACATCAATGTAATGGTATTTAGTTTGTGCAAGTAGTCACACTAGGAACTATGTTGAAATTACATTAAAGTGAGGCCTCTTCCCGCCACTTTGCTAAGAGTCATAAATCTAAGAGTCTCTACAATGGAGACAAATTAATATATTACAACAGAATTTGATGCAAGTAGGTTCTTTTGAAGAAAATGATGAAAAAGGTACAGTTGGAAAAAGATTTTAAAAAAATATATTTTCATTTCTTTCAGAGAGGAAGGGAGAGGGATAGAGAGAGAGAAAGATCAATAATGAGAGAGAATCATTGACCGGCTGCCTCCTGCACGCCCCACACTGGGGATTGAACCTGCAGCACCCAGGCGTGTACCCTCACCAGGAATCAAACCGGGACCTCCTGGTTCATAGGTCAATGCTCAGCCACTGAGCCACACCAGCCAGGCTGGAAAAAGATTTTGAATTCTCAAAAAATGGCTTGAAGAATTTTTAAGTTCTAAATTAAATTGACGAATTGCTACATGAAAATCAGCATGGATAATGGAAAGTAAGGTTGTTGTTTGAATGGATGATACAAGATGATAGTGTGAATTGGCTATAGTGGGAAAACCACTTTTTATTTTAAGAGTAGTAGATTGTCAGCCCAAGTGTCAATCAGTGGATGAGTGGGTAAATAGCAGTGGCCCATTAACACAATGGAACACTACTCAGCTGTAAAAACTAAGGAAATCTTACCCTTTGCGGCTATCTATATGGACCTGGGTATTATTATGCTAAGTGTAATAAGCCAGTCAGGGAAAGGCAAGTACCATATGATTTCACTCACATGTGGAATCCAATGAACACAATAAACTAACAAATGTAATAGAAACAGGCTCATACATAGATACAGAGAACAGGTTGACAGCTGTCAGCTGGGGCGGAGGGTTAGATGAAAAAGGTGAAGTAGGGTTAAAAAACACACACAATGCCAACACTCGTAGACACAGGCCACACTATGGTGATTACTAGAAGAAAAGGGAGGTGAGGGGAGGTAGAAAAGGCTAATGGAGGGATAAATGGTGATGGAGGAGATGATTTAGGGTGGTGAACACACAATACAATATAAAGAATTATAGAATTGTACACTTGAAACCTATATAATTTTATTAACCAATGTCACCCCAATAAAATAAATTGTTTAAAAAGAGTAGTAAATTGCACTTTGGTGGACAGAGAAAAGCATAAAAATAAATCTCTTTAAAAATAAACTCCTTTAAACTAATAAACAGGATGTGTGGTGTGTGGTAATGTGAAAGCAGGCAAGTGTCCAGTGAAAGCAGAAGAGAGGAAACACTGCCCACACGAAATGAAATACAAGAATTTGGCTTGTTGGAGTAATGTGTTCTTCACATTTGAATCTAATCTATAATGGCCAATATAGAGCACTTTATATTATTATACTAGTGATATTTGAAACATGGCAAATTATATGCTTAGAAAACTTGGACAGAATTAAAAACACACCACAAGAATACACCTGAAAAATAATTTCTAATATGGAAGAAACTTGTGTGACAGCGTGGATGCAAACAGATACAGTAATATCAAACTTTTGTACTTTAAATCACTTGTTCTTTAAAAACATGTTTATTAAGAAGGTTTACTTTTAAGAAGCATCTTCAGTTTTAATGAACAAAATGGGCAGCTGGGGAAAATCTCTAGATACAGTAAATATTTTAAAAAGCACTTTACCTAAATATTTAGATAATTGAGGAAATGCACACACACACATATGATTATATTTTAAAATTATTTATAGAATAGTTTCAACCTTGTATTTCATTTCAAGTGTCTAGACCAAAACTTAAAGACATTCTTTAAGCATTTTTTGTGTTCTAATTTAACCCTACCATACCTGAGGCCCTGAACCTAACTGTCCCCTATACCTGGGCTCCTAAGCATTAAAGAGAAAAAACCAACATGATATAGAAAAATGTTAGTTACATGCAAACAAGTGGTTAGAATAAGATGGAACTTGGATACATTGTAGAAAATAGGTCTACCTTTCATCTAGTGCCAATATTCCACCTTTGTGGCGGCAGATTCAGAAATTACCGAAAAATCGGTACAGTGGTCTGGTAGGGTTAAGAAAAATGCGTATTTTATTCTAAACTCATGGTATCTTCAGTATTATGGAGATACTTGATGAGGAACAATCTCAGGGAAGCTGTAGTTCTAGTTTGCTAAACATGACAATAAACAGCAAGGATACCTGACAGTTTAGCAAACATTGTGTCCATTCATTTGATTATGAACAAAACTTTTGGATCAGAAATTCTCTCATAATAAAACTGCCTAAACTACTTTTAAGGAAATAACATAGTGATATTTCCCTTGGTCAAATAGATGTTGTCTTAAGATAAAAATCAACACCTTCATTTATATGCATTAATTTGTTCCTCCCCATATTTCTGACCATGATGGAGACATTATCGAGAGCATGAGGTAGAAGGAGAACAGTCAGACCTGTCAGGGGTCAGATTCTGGTTCTCCCAGTTATCAGCTGGGTATTTGGTATGTTTAACTTCTGAGCTTTGTTTCTTCATAAGTAAAATGGAAGTAATGCTACTGAACTTTCATATTGGGGGTGCTTTGTTGTATTAGTTGACTAGAGGCCCGGTGCATGAAATTCATGCACAGGTAGGGTCCCTAGGCCTGGCCAGCAATCAGGTCCAATCTGCTGTGTGACAGGCGGGCAGGTTGATCTGGGAGGCTCCCCACTAGCACCCGCGTTGGCTGGCACCCTGGTGCTGCCCACTTGCCCACCCCAACCGGGGGCAGCTCCTGCATTGTCTGCCCCGTGGTGGTCAGTGTGCATCATAGCAACCAGTCATTTTGCAGTTTGGTCAATTTGCATGTTAGGGTTTTATTATATAGAATAAGCTGGCCAATGATGGAATGCCATGAGACCAGTTATTTCTGACCTCTAGTTATGACAAGACAACTACATATACGATTATTTGGGAGGGTTTATTACATTACTGTGGGTCTTTCTACTTCAAAGTAGAAAGCTTCTTCTGAGTTTACCTAACTTTCCTATTATCATTCTGCTACCTTTGACTCTGGCCCAGGGTGCAGAAAGTGGGTGAGGCCACCAGAGATTTCCAAGAGTCAGATTCAGATTTGCAGATCAGCCATGATCTCATTCTCAATCTAGTCCTAAGCATCTTCCCATTATACAATCAAAAGGAACATTGCCATTACAGACTAATACTCATATAATAAAAAAAAATGTTTGAAGGGGATTCTCCAGGAAAGTGTCAATAATACCTTCCAATCTGTGCTAAGAAGATATACCAACACATTTATTTATTCATCCAAAAAAAAATGTAAATTGGGTTATTATTTTATTCTTGCCTTGCTAAATAGAGATTCAGAAAAGAAGGAAACAGATATGGTTACTCTCCTTACAGAGCTTATAGTCTAGTAGAGAAAAGAGACATTAAAAAAAGAATCATAGCAATAAGAAAAATAAATAAATATTGATAGAAAGTGTGTTACTTTTTGGGAGATAACTGTTCTTACTTATAAAATTGTCTTGATGGCTTTTCTGGGTGTCAAAGACAGTGTCCATAAGACATTGCTGGGATAAGCTAGGTAGATCCAGAGTTAAAAATAATTTGCTTGACATATTAAAATTGGGAATGTTTTGAATTTTCTGAGGCAATGGGGAAATAACCGTTTAGGAACCCAAGAGAAAAAAAAAGGAGACAGAGCACAAAAGACTTCAACAGTATGATGAGATGCTGGGAAATACTCAGGAGGAAAATTGGCCAGTAAGAAATTCTAAAGCACATTATATGCAGAACTAGAGGCCCGATGCATGAAATTTGTGCAGGGGTGGGGAGCCCTCAGCCCAAACTGCACCCTCTCACAATCTGGGACCCTTTGAGGGATATCTGACTGCCAGTTTAGACCTCTTGCAATCTGGAACCCCTTGCTCCTAACTGCACACCTGCTCACTCCTTACCACTTTGAGCTCATCATTCCTTAGTGCTGCTGTGGAGGTGGGAGAGGCTCCCGCCACTGCTGCTATGCTCACCAGCCATGAGCCCAGTGCCTGGCTGAGTGGTGCTCCAGCTGTGGGAATGCTCTGTGGGGCAGCTCCTTCATTGAGCATTTGTTCCTTGATAGTCAGTACGCATCATAGTGACTGGTCATTCTGGTTGTTTCACTGTAATGGTCGCTGGGCTTTTATTATATAGACTAGAGGCCCAGTGCATGAAATTCATGCATGAGTGGGGTCCCTAGAGCCTATTGGGGCTGTTTCGCCCAGTCCTGATTGGGGCCAGGCTGGCCAGGGCCTGCTAGATGCTGGCTGGGGCTGCTGGTTGGGGCCTGCCAGCTGCCAAATGGGACCTGCCAAATTGGGGGAGGGACAGGGAGAGACCGTGGGAGGTTTGCTGACGGAGGGGCAGATCGGGGGAGGTTGGCCGGCCGGCCGTGGGAGGTCGGCTGCAGGACGCTCCTACATTGAGCGTCTGCCCCCTAGTAGTCAGTGTGTGTCATAGCAACTGGTCGACCAGTCATTCTGGTCATTCAGTCATAATAATTGCTTAGGCTTTTATAGAGAGAGAAACTAGAGGCCCAATGCTCAAAATTTGTGCAGAGAGGAGGGGTCCCTCAGCCCACCCTGTGCCCTCTCACAATTCAGGACCCCTTGGGGGATGTTCAACTGCCAGTTGAGGCCCGCAGTTGGTTGGACCTCTCTTTCACAATCTGGGACCTGTTGCTCCTAACCTCCCTCCTGCTCACTCCTTCTTACTGCCCACCTGCTCACTCGTTACTGCTTGGCTCATCACTCCTTACTGGCTGCCTGCTCACTCCTTAGCACTTGGCTTGCTGATCCTTACTGCCTGCCTGCTCACTCCTTACTGCTTGGCTCCACCACTCCTTACCACCTGCCTGCTCATTCCTTACCACTTGGCTCACCTCTCCTTACTGCCCACCTGCTCACTCCATACCACTTGGCTTGCCACTCCTCACTGCCTGCTTGCTCTGCTCCTTCTTACTGCCCACCTACTCACTCCTTGTTGGCTGGCTCAACGCTCCTTACCTGCTCTGCTCACTCCTTACCACTTGGCTTACCACTCCTTAGTGCTGCCATGGAGGCAAGAAAGGCTTCTGCAACCACCGTTGCTCTTGTGAGCCCAGCTTCTGGCTGAGCGGCACTCTCGCTGTGGGAGCACACTGACCGCCAGAGGACAGCTCCTGTATTGAGCGTCCTGGTGGTCAGTGCATGTCATAGTGACTGGTCGGTCTGGTCATTCCACCGTAACAGTTGATGGGCTTTTATTATATAGACTAGGGGCCCGGTGCACAAAAATTTGTGCACTCGGGGTGGAGGGAGTCCCTCAGCCCGGCCTGCGCCCTCTCACAGTCTGGGACCCCTCAGTGGATGTCCTATGATGGCCCCAGTCTGCCAGGAGCCTTTTTTTTGTGTGTGTGTGTATGAGTGTGTCGCCACTGGGGACCTGCCCCCAGCTGCATCTGAGGCTTGGAGCAGTCCTCCTGTGTGTGTCTACCTGCCGGGGGCCTGCCCCCAGGCACACCGTGGAGGCTTGGAGCAGGCACCCCCTCTATGTTGATCTCTCAGACTCTTGCCCTCCCCTGCATGTTGTTCTCTTTTTTGAGCTGTGACCAGGGCTGGGTGCGGCCTGCC